>JBAMJV010013693.1:0-42207 GCA_037951105.1 Echinarachnius parma | reverse complement strand
CATAAACTCGTTGGGAACGGGTTAATACAATGATTATATTCTATATTATGTATAGTGGGCAGTGTATGTATACCATTTTCAAATTCAGGAGAACATTCAAGCTCATTACGTTTTTGTTTCTTTATTTTTAAGCCAACTCATTAAATATCCTTTTGAAAGATTTGTTTTTGTTTTTTTATATATTGTATATTGCTAGATTATTGTTAATTCCTATGTTTTTATCATTATCATCATGATTATTATAAATGGTAAGTTGCCTGACCAGGCAACAACCATTTTGTAAAATTGTACTTGCCTGATAACTTTTAACTTGTCCTGGGGGGTGTTTCACAAAGATCCTAAGTAAAAATTAACTCTTAAGTTGGACTTAAAAACTATGGAATGCCGTTAGTTTTTTTGAAAACAAATTGTAAAAGTTATTTTTAAAGGCATAAAATATTGGTTAAAATAATAAATATTTTTTATTATCAAGGAGATTTCATTTTCTTGGTGTAAAATTTATGAAAAGTCCAAAATACTTGCATTTTGCTTTTGAATATATTTTTATTCTGAGGCTACAAATGGCTTACCATAATTTTAAAGTCCAATTTAGAGTTAAGTTCAATTTAGGATCTTTGTGAAACACCCCCCTGGGCAATTGGGCAAGTGCTAGTGTCGAGCCCTGCCCTATGGTATCTGATCCATGTTGTTTGTTTCCACAGAACAAGAGGCACAGGAGCAGGCAAAGAAGGAGAAGAAAGCAGCTGTACAGCCGACACCAGACTATGCTGCTGCCCTCATGTCCCGGCTGTTCACGTAAGTAACACCCTCCACACTGGACATAATTCTTAACGATGATGTGAGCAGTTATAATAGTTAAATATTTAAATCAAATACTTTTAAAGGGCAGTGTTGGGTTGGAGGGGGGGGGGGGGGGGGGGGGGGGGCGAGGAACTAAGGAATAACAAGAATGACCATTAAAGGACAATGAAATCCAGACAAATTGTTGTATGCAATATAAGACACTAAATAGGATGAATAGTCCCTGAAAATTTGAGCACAATCGGTCAAGAAATAAGAAAACTATGGATCTTTGAAAAGAGCCATCTATTTCTACGAGTGACTCAAATTGGCAACTCACTCTGGCAAAGTTGTGGACTACTCCCCATACATTTTGTCATACATTTTGTACACAAAATGTTAATTTTGTTCAATTTTCTCAAAATGTATGTTTACCCTTCGTTTGAGTTCAACATATGTTTTGTAGAATGCATTTATACATAACATATCATGAGTTGGGGGAATGGAAAAGTGTGACTATGAAGAAAACTGTAAAAATGGGAACATTTGTGTACAAAACATATGGGGAGTAGTCCACACACTTATCAGAGTGTGTTGCCAATTTGAGTTCCCCATAGGAATAAGTGGACATATTTAAAGAGCCATAGTTTTCTTGTTGCTTGCCCGATTATGCTCTAACTTTCAGAGATTATTCCTCCTAATCTCGAACAGGTCATGATTTGTGTACAAAACATATGGGGAGTAGTCCACACACTTATCAGAGTGTGTTGCCAATTTGAGTTCCCCATAGGAATAAGTGGACATATTTAAAGAGCCATAGTTTTCTTGTTGCTTGCCCGATTATGCTCTAACTTTCAGAGATTATTCCTCCTAATCTCTTCAAGTCTATGAAAGCAATATTTTGCTTGGGTTTCATTGTCCTTTAAACAGACACCAGACTATGCTGCTGTAAGTATAACCCTCCACACTGGACACTATTGGCAATGTTGATGTGTGTTATCAAGTGTACATTTTCAAATTACATACTCTTAAGAGTCAGTGAAAGGCAAAAATACAATCGTTTACATAGTCCGTTGTTCTCATCCTAAATTTGCTTGCATACATCTAATGGTGTAGAGGGAAGCAGCATAGTGAGGTATCATAAAATAGGTTCTTGAGACTTCAATCATATATCAATATCATGGTAAGGTTCTTCTGAATGATATGTGCCTTTTTTCATAGAAAGAGAATCATGTTAAGTAGTGAAAAGAGTGAAAATTGATGTCGGATTTGATCCCTGATCGTGCCATGAACGATTGAAGTATCCACATTTTGATACTTTTTTTACTAGTAGGGAGATATTTGAGCAATCAAAACCCAGTTCATTCTTCTGTTACCATAAGCCAAACAATAGGGTACAAGAGAGCAATGTGTATGCTCCAAGTGATTTTGGTTGAATATGGACAAAGTTGATGGATCACTTTAATTATATTCGTACAAATATTTCCTTTAGAAGCCTGCAGCTACGCCCACCACTCAGCCGGCAGTCACGCAGCCCCAGACGCCTTCCTACGTACCAACGGTGGCGCTGTCCAAACCAACAACACCAACTCCTACGCTACTAGGCTCATTAAGTGAGTTCTGCATGCATGATGTTCAGTTTTCTTTACCTGATATTACAAAAAAATTTAAAACAAACAATTAGGGTTGCATCTTCAGAAATCTAATCCTTCAAATAAACACCCATTATAATCTTATGTTTTTAACACGTTTGACTTTGAAACAAACCACACACCACTTGTGGTGCGAAAAAGGGATACAGTCAAACCCGTCTTAGTGGCCACCTGTCTATAGCATCCTCCCTGCCTAGAGTGGCCATCTAAAGTGATCACATGCAGAGAAAAACAATGTTATTAAACCTGTCTAGATTGAGGCTACCTGTCTACAGTGGCCAATTTTCTTGTTTCCCTTTTAATAGGTTGTCACTAAAGACAGGTTTGACTGTATATCAGTGGGGATTTCCCAGTACCATGCTCTGTTCATCCATACATGCCCTTGATAACAGGTATCAATGCACTTGCTAGTCATAGCCAGTGCTTGAAATAAACTTGTTTTCCTTGTGGCCCTTCTTCTAAATTTAGTGGCCTGAAACTTTAATCTGGTGGCCCAAAACAAAGAAAACATTAAAGATTATGTTATATTTGGTTGCCCTATTGGGCCAGTGATGACTTTGCGTGGCCCAAAGCCAATTTGTAGTGGCCCCGTCCCAGCAGGCCTGTATAAATTTCAAAACACTGTCGTAGCATAACGAAGGAGACTGCTGATCAAAGAAATTCACTGACATGCCCTTCGATACCTGTATCAAGCGCACTTATGTAATGAACATTGCAATCTATTGATATACCTGGAACTCCCCCCAGATAGTTTTGTGCATAAAACAGTATATCAGCTTTTGCAAAAAAGAGATGTTTTTCCCCATAGAAAAAATGAAAAATTTGGTCACATATTTTTTGTTACAAAAACATTTTTAAAGGAACTTGCCGGTATAGTATAAAGTACCATTTCATGCAAAAAATCTTGACAGTTCGGTTTTGGTGTTCAACTGTTTTTGAAACTCTTCTCATGACCTTAAAGACATTTTCTTGATCCTTTTGTAGTTTGTCTTAATAGAAAAATTAAAAATTTAAGAGTAAAGTAGTTAAGAACACGACTTAGTGCAGTACAGTGCTAAAGTCAAAGAGTGGCTATAAAGTAATTTCTTGTTGGCACACAGATCAACCACCGCCGTCGACCGCCACTCTCTCGACAGCCAGAGAGAACCTCCAGCAGCAGCTTCAGCAGTCCCTGCAACAACAGACCACGGTGCGACCACCCAGCGGCGCCACACCAGCAACCACCCAACCGCCCAGCACCGTCACCACACCTGGCACCACCCAAGCACCTTCCACGGCTCCCAAGGCACCCGCTACCCTCGCCGCTCCAACCCAGAATCTATATGGAGTACCGAGTGCTGCACCGAGCACCGCCGGTGCACCAAGTACGGTGCCAAGTGTCCTTGGTGCGCCGAGCGCCGGTGTGCCAGCAGCGGTGCCGGGACCAGCTTCGTATGCTGCACCAAGTCTGGTACAGCCAGCTGCCAAGCCCGTGCCACTGGCGACCCCAGCAGCAGCTGCACCAACGTTGCAGCCACCTGCACCGCAGCCTCTCGCCCCGCCGGCGTCGGGGCCAAAGAAGAACCTCTCCCTCACAGTAAGTTAATTATTTCAAACAAAGGGATACTGACCAGAAATATATAATATAAATGATAATGAGCAAAGAAAATACATGAAGTGTTTCCCCGGGATATAAGCGAGTTTATGTATATCAGAGCTCTTTATAACGACGTTCCACTGTATACTGTTTAAGTTATAATCAATCATAAAATTAAGACCTTTCAAATTAACGCTGATTATTGTGTGTTTTTTCTTCATTCCATCACCAATAGAAAGACAAGATGCATGCTGCAGAGCATATATTCACTCAGTTCAACAAGTTGTATTATCAATCATTAATATTTTCTAAGGACCTTTCATATTAACGCCGATTATTGTGTTTTTTTCTTCATTCCATCACCAATAGAAAGACCAGATGCGTGCAGCGCAGGAGATGTTCCGACAGGTCAACAAGATGTATTAGCAATCATTAATATTTTCTAAAGACCTTTCATATTAACGCCGATTATTGTGTTTCTTCTTTCCATCACCAATAGAAAGACCAGATGCGTGCTGCACAGGATATGTTCCGTCAGTCCAACAAGGTCACCCGTCCAGAGAAGGCTCTTATCCTGGGCTTCATGGCAGGAGCAAGAGGTAAATATGGACACTGTCACAGATCAGTTTATGTACAATCGCAGCTTTGTAATTGTTGTTTATACCAGTGCTAGAAATCAACTTTTTTTCCTCGTTACCCAGTCATGCAAGTAAAAAGAGTAAACAAGATTTGTAAAATTTGAGTGGCCCGACTGAATGGCTAGGCTAATAGCTCTTTTTAAATTTAATTTGTTTTGTTTTTAATATATTTTTTAGTAACTTTTTTTACCAATCAGCACATCTGGTGGCTTGCCTCTCTGGCCAATCAGCACAATTTGACCCAAGTACTGAAGCACATATCACAATAAGTGTGGTACTACATTGTTTGGTATCAAGGGCATATGCATGCAGTTATATGCGATGCTTCAAATTAGCAAAGGCCTGCTGGCCGAGGCCACTAAAAATAAGCTGCAGGCCACACAAATTATTTGCTAAATTCCACTGACCGGAATTGGCAACCAAATATAGAAGTATTTGTATGTTGAACTTAATTCCATGTTAAACTCCAAACTATGGTAGGCAATTGGTAGCCTTGTAGTAATACAACTTCAAAAGTATAATTGCAAATATTAGAGACTTTTAAGAAATGTTTCATCAAGAAGATGAAATATCCTTGATAAACAGAATATAGTGATAATTTTTAACCAATTGTTTATGTTATGATACTAGTTCATAAATTTGACATGTATCTCATCTAGCGGCTTTCCACAATTTGAGGTCCAACTTAGAATATAAGTTAAGCTTAGAATCTTTGTGAAACACCCCCAGGTATGTTAAGACTTAAAATGTTTTCTGTATATCATTTAAAAATCCGACAGAGAACCCGTGTCCGCAGCAGGGTAACATTGTTACGATCAGACTGAGCGAGGACCAGGAGACTGTGCAGAACAAGGGCTTCGAACAGGTCATGGCCGTCGACACCTTCTTCGAAATGAACTATGCTACTGGAGAGTGGCGCAGATATAAGAAGTACAAACCGATGGCTTGATAGTGCAGACAAGGATTCATCCAGCATTCCTATGGATTTAAACAATGTTGTTGATGTTGGTGCAGAACAAGGGCTTCGAACAGGTCATGGCTGACGACACCTTCTTTGAAATGAACTATGCTACTGGAGAGTGGCGCAGATATAAGAAGTACAAACAATAAGTCATCCAGCATTCGTTTTTAAGGATTTATTATTAAAATGATGTTGATGTGGCGGTCATCTACTTGACCATTGGTGTGAATCCATACTGGAGAATAAAAGCAGATATAAGAAGTACAAACCACTGGCTTGATAATGCAGACAAGAATTCATCCAGCGTTCATAAGGATTAAAACAAAATATCTTGAAGTGGACCATGGTCTACTCGACCAGTTGGTGTGTATCCATACTGGAAAAAAATGCAGATATAAGAAACTGTACAAACCACTGGCTTGATAGTGCAGACAATAATGCATCCAGTTTTCATGAGGATTTACAAAATGTTGTTGATTTGGACCATGATCTACTTGACCAGTCGTGTGTATCCATTGTCTCAGCTACACATGTTGACTCTTTTCCAGCCAGTTGACCCCTTGACTACCAGAACCGGGTGGGTTGTGTACAAAGTCTATTGGGATTTCCGAATCTCGAAGGGAATGGGTTAACAGCCAGTGAACACAATGGGTGGAATTCACAAAGGAGGTTTGTAGGAGGTTTGTACAAACCATGGTTTGACCAAGGTTTACATCTGTGGAATGCCATTTGTAAACTGATGGAGAAGGAATGTAAACTCTTTACTTGTTAACAATGTTGATTTACAATTTACGGTATGCGAGCAGCATTCCATAGATGTAAACCATCGTCAAACCATGGTTTGTACAAACCTCCTACAAACCTCCTTTGTGAATTCCACCCAATAACATCATGTTTGTGTATGCGTATGTGTCTACACAACAGAATGAATAAGAGGGGCAGAATATCAAGAGCTTTATTTTATTTAGCTCCACTAGTTACAAATATAATGAGCTGTCTTACCGGCCACCTGCTTAAAACAGCCAACCTGCCTATAGTGGCCACGAAAAATGATCTCTGGCAGGTAAAAGCAATGGTCACTGTATACAGGGTTGACTGTATAACATTGTACACCCAATTGGCTTATGTAATATGGCCTGTGGTGATGATGACGTTTTGTTTTTACTTGGGATAACAAGTATGTTCTGTGTCAGTTCTATGTTAATTGTTTACCTACTTAGTTTACCATCTAATAAATAGCTAAGGGAAGTTACAAGTATTTCACCAGTAAATAAAATCCTGGATCAAATCTGATACATGTAATTGGTCAACGCGCATTGTGAAAAAAATGATAACTTTGCACACTACATTACTAACGATTGCTTTATTTCGTACTGATTCCTTGTGAAATGAATGTTTTGACTCCATTTGGTTCATTCACATTTTGGAATTTCCTTCTTGTCTCTCCATATGTGCAGTACTGAAACTGATGTTAAAGGGATCTAGTAACACTGTCAAAATCCACAAAATTTCATTAGAACTCTAGTGGTTTTCACATCTCGTTGTATTTATATTCCCAGGAGCATGGAGACGGTTTCATTTTTTTTAAATATCCCTTCCGTTAAAGAGATATTTAGGTTTTGAAGTGATCAGATTTGTAATTATCCACTGGAAAGTTTTAACTGTGTACAAAGTCAGAGCCATGAGTTTGTGAATGTCACTTTGCATTTTCATTCATTACTCGGCCATATTTGAATCCATTTAATGAGAAATTTTAGCACATAACTCTGTGGACAAATCAGATCACAAACATACACATTTTATCAACCATTCATCACTTTTTGCACATGTCAACGAAGTTATTAGATCCCTTTAAAAGATATATGTATTATGGGATAGAAACTATCTGTACTTTCTAGTGCAGAGTCACTTCTGGTGTTACTGCCAATAACCTATTAAAGGGATCTAGTAACTTTGTTGAAAAGTTCCAAAAATGCGTGGTTAATAAAATGTGTATTGGTGTGATCTGATATGTCCAGAAAGTGATGTGTGAAAATTTCACCTTAATTGGATGTTATTTGGCCGAGAAATGAGCAAAAATGCAAAGTGATATTCACTAACTCATTGCACTTACTTGGTACATGGCTTAAATGATCCTGTAGATAGTTTAACATCCAAACACTTGAGTCATAAATATCTTTTGAACAAAATTGAAATTTGAAAAACCAAAACTTGTCCCATCCTTTTATTGTTAATATGAATACAACAAGGTATGAGAGAACCACTTGAGTTCCAAGTAAGTTTTGAGGATTTGGACAATGTTACTAGATCCCTTTAATATTCATTTTGACATAAGTTTCCATAAATAACAACCTCTTATGATAATTACAATGTGAGGATGATAATAAAGGGCATGCTTCATGGATAGAACATAATATTTATAAATAGGTTTTTTATCTGAATTTAATCAAGTATGTATCTCTGAAAACACTTATTTCATGCACAAAACTTACAATTTTCTACATTCACCCGGCTTTCTTACATTTTCTGCTGTAGATAGAAGTACATTTTCTCTAAGTAATATTTGTACTCTGTCTAATTACCACAATAATTTGGTCACTAAATTACATTTATTTATATTCAGAGAAATTATTTGATCAATTCTTTTGTGCCTTGCCCTGATCTTTATTTGACATCTGTCTCTTAAAAAGTACAATATATTTTACATATTCAATATGCAGATGGTAACAGAAAGTTGAAATCTTTTATTGTTCTGGGAATGGATGTAATAAAGTTAAGCACATGGTAGAAATGACCGTGTCAGTATTAGAACATTGTATGCAACTATGGACAATTATTACTAAGTACATGTTTATAGTGATATTATTTCCGATACATGTTTATTGGTGGTACATACATGTAGTAGTGTACTAATAAAATGCACTTATTTTGTAGGTGATAATATGAATAATAATAATTAAAAGACATAGTAATGATGTCATTTCCGTTCCACGAGTGTCATGGGGTCGTATATGACAATGTATGAATGTAATAAATACGCACTTATGATTGTTCAACATGATGAGGCAGTTTTATGAGGTCGTTAATATTATGTTGCATAGCAGTTTCGATTGTTCAATAGAAAACGGGGTTTTAACCCTTTCAGGATGGACTGATTTAAGTGATTTGACTACAACATGTATTCTCCATAGACCTAAGCCTGAATATCTTCGGGACTAGTCCTGAACGAGTTAAAGGTAATGTCCTTCTTTTGCAGGCATCTTCAAGTACAGTAACACATTCCATAAACCACAACAATACTAATTACATCAAGTTGGTGTAATTTGAACGTTCACAGTGATAACGAATTCAAATGATGCAAGAAAAACCAATGGCTTTGTAGTCTTAATTCTCAGGTTCGTAGAGTACCGAAGCTGTGACATCATACAAATCTATTTTTAGAATTTGAACTTCATTTTCCGAAAGAGCATAACAAAAAAAAATGTCCAAATGTTGACAATCGATCGAATATGTGACGTATTCGCTGAGATATGACCATCCGAATAAATAGATTTCAATAGGAAATCACTTATTTTGCTCTCGTTCTTAACGTTATGAACCAGAGCAAAATAACAGTGATGTCCTTGGGATGGGCATATCTCAGCCAATACTTTAAAAATTTGATTTGAAAATGAAGTTCAAATTTGGAAATTCTAAAAATAGATTTTGATGACGTCACACTTCACCACTGTATTTCCTTTCTATTCTGAATCTATGTATCATAGATTATTTTGTTATCCCTTTAACAAGTTATATCACAAATGTGATTGAATCACTTTGGTAGTACTTAATCAAAACAAATATATATTTGGTGTGTGATCACAAAATACAATAAAGTGTCTGCAGTTGTTAGACTAGTTAAATGGTCGCAGTAACCATTTATTATTGTGAGTCTAAAATCAATAGAATTCACCTGATGGGTATATTCCCAGACTAGGTCTTGAATTGCATTTTTATTTCAATTAAGACAATCTCGCAACTTTTGAATTTTGAATTGCAAAAGCGAACAACAACCTACTATTATAAAGGTAATACAGATTTGTTGACCATTATTTTCTCGTAACTTATGTTGGAGAATGTAATTAAATTTGACAACTTCCTTTTCTCCTAATTAATTTATACCCCCTTAAATCCTAAAGATTCTTGCAGATGCTTGCATGTGATGTAAGTTCAATGTTGGTGGTGTTACATGTATGTAAAAGTGTATGTACTGTATATAATGCATATAATGTATAATGTATATTGCAGCAAAACGATAAAGAAATAAAAGTCATGGATTCATGTCTAAAATTATATTTTCTGTGTTGATTTATTTGATGAGCGGAGCTGCATGAAAGATATATTACACTTAAAAAAACATAGGAATGGATTGTCTCGCCTAAAACACCTACCTGCATACAGTCAAACCTGTCTTATTGGCCACCTGTCTATGGCAGCTAACCTGCATATTATGGCCATTAAATGTGATCCCCTGCAGATAATTTTTTTTTTCATTGAACCCATCTATGGATGTCACCTGTCTACAGTGGCCACTTTGGGTGATCACTACCGTGTGTCTAAAAAAAAACCATACACTTTTGAAATGGCTGCCAAATAAAAAAATATATAATTCTGGGGGGAAAGGTTTATTTGTATGGAAAGCTCATAAACTCAACTTTCATATGACACCAAAAGTTCCGAAAATAATTCATGCTTGGGGTGAGCACTGCTCACTTTTGTAAAGGGTATGGAAATTAGGTTGCGCAGGAATGGGCCTTCCAATTTGTGAGAGGAAAGTCCTTTGGAGCTTACGGAATTAAGGATGATATGAAACATTTATGATCAATTGTGATGAGTTTGGGTTTGCTGAGTGAAATTTGTGGTTTATGGGATTAACATTTTATGCATGAGTGAACAGGAATTGCATTTATTATTGTAGCATTGTAACTTTCCCTGGTAGACTCAGTGGTGTGTTCATGGGAGTCAGGACGGGGTGATGGTACATGGTGAAGGGGAGGTGAAATGTAGGGTAGGACTTTGTTGGGTAGATGGGATAAGGGTCAAGAGGACATGTATGCCCCCCCCCCCCCCTCTTTCTCTCTCTCTCTTCCTGGGTGTGCTTGTGCATATCTTGACAATTCATATTCGTTGGTCTCCACTCCAAAATATCCAGACCACCTTCCCTTATCCCGAATTCTACCTACATTTCCCAAATTGGACTGGTTGCTATTACCCAGTGACACCTGAAATCAATCACAATCTATCAGTCAATCAATCAGTACCGTGAATTAGACAATCAACATTCAGCTATCAATCACTTAATCAACAATGTATCAGTCAATCGGTCAATCAATTAATCAATCAAGCATTCAATCAACATTCAGCTATTTCAATCAATTAATCATTCAATAAATCAATCATAATTAATCAATAACTCAGTCAATCACTCAATCTATCAACCAACCCACCAGTCATTTTAGCAGTTGAGTTTCGCACAAGAAATATGGTACAGTTTAACACAAATTCACAAATTTGTAAAATGAACATGTCATTCTTTCTTTTCAGTTGATTTTTATATCAATTTTACAACTGTTTCATCCATCTTGTAAGAGAAAAAATAACTGAAATGTGGGGTAAAGGTTTTTATTCAAAGTCACAGATGTAAAAAATAACAGTTTGTAACATGGAAATTGCAACATGTACCATCACCCCATCCTGACTCCCATGAACACACCACTGAGTCTACCAGGGAAAGTTACAATGCTAGAATTAAAAAAAAATGCAATTCCTGTTCACTCATGCATAACAGTTTGGTTTAATAATCCATAAAATTCACTCAGCAAACCCAAACTGATAGCAATTGATCATGAATTTATCATATCACCCTCAATTTTGTAAGCTCCAACGGACTTACCTCTCACAAATTGGAAGGCTAATTCCTGCGCAACCTAATTTTCACACCCTTTACAAAAGTGAGCAGTGCTCACCCAAGCATGAATTATTTTCGGACTTTTTGGTGTCATATGAAAGTTGAGTCCATAAGCTATCCATACATATAAACTTTTTCCCCCAGAATCATATATTTTTTTATTCGGCAGCCATTTCAAAAGTGTATAGTTTTTTTTTTAGACACACGGTATACACAGGTTTGGCTGTATTTCTGAAAATAAAAAGAAGAAAGAAAAGAATAGGAAAGGTGTATGTGCACATGTGCGTGCCCACATGCTACTTCAGTTCTTTTTTAATTAAGGAAAATATAAGTGAGTGCGTGGGGCAAAGCCCAGGAGTTTAGATACCAACTGATATGATAGAGGGTATATAATGAGAAGGCCCCAATCATAGAGACCTTACTTCAAAGATCCTACCCCCACATTTTCATTAACGAGCACTTCACCTGCCCACTCACACTTATTAATGACACTATCTAACTGCACTCCACAAAGTGAGGTGAGGTGTTTTGTGTTGTTTGGTTTTGTTTATTATAGTTAGACCACGATTGCTAATTTATTTCTAGAATTCGATGTTCAGTTGTCATGAATGTAGGTAGTCCTGTGTACAACAAATATCCATACTCAATAGTTATCACAAGACATCTCACTGGGTGGGGGCAAGCAGTGGCATATCCCCCTCCCCCCAATGATTTCACAAAAACACACAAATAATAAGAGGATAATAGAAAAATAAATACAAAAGCGTCCCCCTTCTTTCACTCGGACCACACTACGCCATTGTTGAGTGGGAGAAAATGTTGGGAGAAAACTCTGTTGTGTGTTATAACAGTGGTCGCGATCAGCAAGTGAATTATTGTTATGAACGGTTCGTGGATGCCGCACAATAACGTAGATCACGTTGATATACCTTTTAGAACATTACGGTACTCCGCATCGATAGTGGATATAGCGCCAGCATAGTCGGTTTTGTGAAAAGGATCATTGACCCGCCTCTCGGACAACTTACTAGACAACATCTACATGTAGAAGAAGACCCCAAAATCATAAATGTATAAGTGGATAATTTAGGAAAGTAAGAAATGCACGTTTTGCCACTTATAGTAATTGAATTATTACCTAATCTTTTGTGAATATATGCATGGTGCGATGACATGTGTTGAAACATGAGTTATGTTTTAGAACTCAAACTTATGATTATGTGAAGCACTTAGAGATGATTATCAATCATATAAGGCGCTATATAAATCGCAAACATTATTATTATTATTATTATTATTATTATTATTATTATCATTATTATTATTATACGATATGATTTAAAGGCAAACGAATTAAGTTAAGGGGCCCAGTGGGGTATTGAATTTGTTTTTCATCAAAATTGAGATTTATATCTTAAAATGATCCATGGACATACTTTATGGGGTAGGGGGTAGCTATCAAATGGACAAATTAAGGATTTTGTTATCAATGTTGTCCTTTTTTGGGGCCGGAAGTGATTACTTTCCAGCTTAGATTAGAGAATTTTAATTCTACTTTTTTTTAATAGTCCAAATAAAATTGTCCCCCCCCCAAAAAAAAAGATTTTAACATCCAAATTGTGTTCCTCTTTTTTCAGAGTGAAGTAGCAACATATATTGTCATGCAGCAAACAAACATGGCAGTTTGTATGTGATTAACATGCCCTAAACTTCCATTGAACCAACTACTGCTATTTATCCCGCTATTTTCCTATTTTTATCCATGTCACATTCATCTAACAAATATCAATATTGTATAATGCCTTTCAAGCTCATTTGCCGAAAACCTGATTTTTTATACTAAAATTCTAAAAACTTGAAAAGTATTTACTCAAATTCAATGAAATTTTGAGGAATTATTCCTTGTTGGTAGATGAACAGATTAATGATGGCTTTTAGAGGTAACCCTATTGTAAACCAAAATATGTACATTTCATATGTACATTTCTGATTTTTTGCAAAATTGCCTTTTGACTATGAAGATAGCTGAATAATGTAAAAAGTCACCATTATTTTGTTTGTATATAGCATCATAATATCTATCTTTAACATGTAGAATGTATATGCCTCTATACCTCTGAGGAGATGCGTTTTGAATGTTGACTTGCTAAAAGTCTAAATTTTTATTTTTCTCTATATTATTGCTGTTTAGACTCTTATTTTAAGTCCAATTGTCTTTTTTTTCTTCTTTTTTTCCCTCTTGGATTCCCCATATTCTAAGCTTTTCAGAAATGTATGGTTTTGTAGGGGGTAGCTTCAATGGTTAGAAAGATATTCCCGATATAGTAAAAGTGTGCAAAAATTTCAAATAATACCCCACTGGGCCCCTTAATTTGACAATAAATTAAGCGTTTTTGAAAATATATACAATATTTAACATGATACGTTTGAAATGGCAAAATAATCAGGAATAATGTTTTTAGACGGCACAGTACAGTTAGTTTATCAGATCGAAATTCATTAAAAAAACGATGTTTCTCTAGAATCGTCTTGATATTAATCTGCTGTGATTATTCATTTGTTTCTAATTCATTTGTTGAATATTTAATTTGAAACAAAGAATACCCGCTGCGGTTGAAAAAAAAAAAATCTGTGGTAGTCATAATTCATAAGCGCCATCAACGATAATAAGAGAATGTAACGTTATAGGCAACAATCTCGTGTGAGTCAGGTGTGACAATGGTTTGGATACAATCACTCATTTTCTCCCTTGTTTTTCCTCTCTTTTTTTTTTGGTATTTATTACAACGCCCACTTAAAATGTTCATTATTGTGTTTCTTTTCTTCTGTGTATTAGGACATGATTGAGATGATCCCGTTTTCCCCGACAGCTCCCCACCTGTTACACCCCCGCATGCAGTGCACCCCCTTCTCCGTTCCCGTTCTCTCGCACACTTAACCCCTTCCGTCCTAGATTTTACGATCCCCAAAGAGTTCAAGGGATCTAGTAACATCGTCAAAAGCCTTAAAACTTACTAGGAACTCTAGCGGTTCTCTCATACATTGTTGTATTCATATTAACGATAGAAGCATGAGACAGGGTTTTTTTTCTCCTTCGAATTTCCCTTTCGTTTAAAATATATTATTTTATGACTGAATTAAGTGTTCGGATTTTTAACTATCCACTGGACAGTCATAACCGTGTACAAAGTCAGGCTCCCGTAGGCAATGGGTTAACCAGTTACCTACTATAGTTTGATGACCCTTAAATAATTAATTCAGTGCCCACCAGGTTCCCGTAGGCAACATGTTCCATACTAGATTTTACGATTCTCAACAAGTTGATACAGTGCCCACCAGGTTCCCGTAGGCAATGGGTTAACCCTCCTGGTACTAAGCTTTGATTGCAACATTGCTTTCTTGTGCATCTACATGTTTGTGGCTCTTAAAGGGCTCCGCACGTCTTCGTTGTAATATTGCGGTTAATCCTTAATAACTTCCCACACATTACGGTTCTTAATACTTTTCCAAGTACATGTAACTTGCCCTAATTAATGATCTATTATTTAGTAAGACAACCCCACATTTCTCTTGTTTCATTATGCTAATTTGTATAATATACATACATTAAAAGGTAATTTTTTTATAAACATCGCCATCTTTAAAAAATAACTTTATACATGTTTGAGTCACAGTGTAACCGGTCACCAGCAATATTGTGTCCTGGCTAATATACAGGTCAATGAGGTCAATTATTACTGGTGACCTGACTGGAATGTCAAACGACCATTTGTTATGATGCCTATAAAGCAAAAACAGAGGGATTTATTGGATAATGAAAAGAAACAATTAAAATATCCCCGGTGGCACATGGCAACAATCAATGGGCTATAGTGAAATTTCATAGGTGGGATATGATTTAAGCAAATTTCTGTTTTTTTAGCACTGAGCCCCTGACTACAGTTGTGCCACAGCTAGAACAGCAACGTAACATACAATATGTCATAAACTGGAAAATTGGTGGAATTATATAGATGGAATAATTCGGAATGATGGCCGCAATCTTGTACAGGAGGTGACGTCTTCTTTTATATCTGGAAGTGCATGCATTGGGGGGGGGGGGGGGGGGGGTGGGGGGGAGGCTGTATCTTTACCCTTCTTCAATTTATTAATCCCTTGGCAAACGAGGGTGATTTCAATATCGAATTATTTATGTTTACTACTCTTTTGATATGTCACCACTCTAAACCTATGTAAAATACAATGACAGCATGCAGCCGTATTGCTTGTGGCTCCGGATGGTATAATCTTCGAAGATTCATGGCGCATGATGTTCATATACTATTCATGATAATACGATTATTATACCCCACTCTTTAAGCCGTTTTAAAGCCTGAATTAAGTCTCTTTAATACAAATTTAGATATCATGCTAGAAAGTACTAGTAATCAATTTCCGCGAAACGAGGAAAAGTGATGTAATCTTATTACAGGTCATTCTCACAAACTGATAACTTCCTACACATGTCCCCGAAAAATAGCTTCAAGGAATTAAAACAAAAAATAGTTGATGAAGTTTCGGATTAACTCCTGGTTGATTTTTTTTTGGGTGTAATTCCTTGTTACATCATCAGTCATCAGGCGAGAGCGGAGAGGGGAAATGCACCCACACAATAAATCCAGTCAGCAGGTAGATCATTATTTTGTCCTGACCCAGATGTGTGTGTGTGTGTATGTGTGTGTTTGTGTGTATGTGTGTGTGTTTGTATGTATGTATGTATGTGTGTGTATGTATGTGTGTGTGTGTGTGTGTGTGTGTGTGTGTGTGTGTGCGTGTGCGTGTGCGTGTGCGTGTGCGTGTGCGTGTGCGTGTGTGTGTGTGTGTGTGTGCGTGTGCGTGTGTGCGTGTGTGTGTGTGTGTGTGTGTGTGAGTGTGTGTGTGTGTGTGTGTGTGTGTGTGTGTGTGCGCGCGCTTGTGTGTATGCGTGTGTGTCGCGTTTTATAATATGTATGAATTGATTTAAACACATATTATAACGACGATTTATTCCTATAGGAATAATTCGCCGTTATACTAAGTAGCACAATGCTGTGTCATATTCATTATTCCATGCAGTCACGGAAATGTCGATGACATTTTGATGTACATACATTTATACATTTATTCAAGTGGAACTATGATGTATTGTTTGGAAAAAATATCCGAAAGAAGAAATATACAAAAAAGGGCACTTTTGTGTGATTCATGGCCGGCGAGAGAGGGGGAAGCAAGCTCACCTTGCCGCAAGACTTCCCCGTGAACACACCCACGTCCATCACCCCCTCATCTTCTCACCTAAACACAATTATGTCATGCCTATTTTAAACAGAATAAAATCTAGTGTTTTTCGTACGTGTTTTAGTCATTGTTTCTGACCGTCTTTTTTTGTTTGCATTTTCTTTGCACTTGATTAACCACATAAAGCCCAAGGGGGCACATTCTGTACCCTATCATCATATTTTGGTTAAAGACCGCCTCCACATGTTTTCTTTTCCTAAAATCGTACAGCATGTCTTTTCGCTATATTCTTTTAGTAATTATTCAAGGGATGTTTTTGTGTCTTTTCTTGTCAAAATTCACCAGCATTTTGTCATTGATTAAAATCCACTACCACCAGAATTTCTTTGTTTTCCTTTGTTCTAAAAGAGAAAAAATGGCGTGAAAACAAAGAAAACAATTTCTTCGTATATTGAAAACATTTTGCTGTGGTTGAAATATGCAAATGTGTTTTCACATGACGTCTTCATCTTCAGATCTTGAAATTTAACAATCTTAATCAGAGGAAATTGTATACACATTCTAGCATGTAAAATGTGTTTGCCAATTGAAACGAATAATTTATGCTCTCACCATCAGCATCAGTAAGCACAAACGCCAGCATTAAGCATCTATTTAACACGACTTTGTGTTTCATACAATATTCGTAGTAACTTGACTACTCGTAGTAGTTTGTATATAGTAGAAGCTGAGTTTTTTTGTAGTTGTTTTATTGTTTTAAAGATAAGATGCAAATGTGAACAATAGCCCACCAAAGCATTAGTGTAAATCTAGAGGGCCAATCAAATGGTCCACTGCAGCGAATGGCTCGTAAATGGCTCTGCACTGCTCGTAGCAACTCGTAGTCACTCATAGTCCATTTGCAAAAATAAATATGAAGTAGATTTGTCACGAGGTTCCCGAGTTAATACTCGAGTATGCTACGATTGGAATCACTCATAACTGGCTCGCATTAAACTCGGGTAACTCGTTATACTTGCTTGTAGAAACTTGTCGGGCGGCGAGTGGCGATGGGTCACTGGCCCGGCGGCCATAGGCCCTACTCATATATGATTGAATCAACCTTGCACCACTCTAGATGACGGCACTGTCTTACATGTACATGGGCGAGTGTGACGCAAAGATATATAGTTTAGATGGTGCACAAAAGGGACTTGATTAGTAAGCAAATAATTACCGTTGGTGAAGGTGATGGGACAAACTATCACTTCCGAGGCGATCTGGATGTAGCTATCTTTCGAAGCGAAGCTGAGGAAAGATAGCGTATACATTCAGATCGCCGAGGAAGTGATAGTTTGCCATCGCCTGAAACCAAAAGGTGATTATTTGCTTTATATTCCACATCAATTATTTTGATCACAAACGACCTTTAACTAACACAAAGGGCTAAAATGTTTGGAATATTGAGCAATTGATCGAGTTTTTAAATTTTAATTTCGTCAATCCTGCACATGAACAAGATTTATGATTAAAAGTCAAAGACGCTTATACCATTGTCTATTAAGCGTAGCCGCGCGTAAACGTTGCGCACCAGCGCGCTACCTTTCTGCGCACTAACGCGTGTACGCGTACTTACGCGATAACAATTGAGATAGTACACAGTGCAACGCACTTTCACCAAGATAGTAGTGAGTGCAACGCACTTTCACCCAAGATAGTACACAGTGTAACGAACTTTTCTTCTCCCATCAATGATGGGCGAAACTATGTTTCATCACGTGATTACCTTTTGACCAATCGTAGAGCAAGATTCTTAGTATATGTGGAATATAATATCTAATATCAACGACAGAATGTGAACAGGAATGTTAATGCATTCATATAACTGATGTTGTCGCCAGCTCTGCCCCAACTATAAAGCAGTATATGAGTTATTCCATTATTAGTTATTATCCTTTACCTTGTTTGCTGAAAAACAGATGTGCAGTTTGAATGGTTTGTAAAATATTATTTCAAGAGTAACAAAATTTGTTCTCTGAAAATAATGCAGGCTATTTTGGGATTTCAGTTGTTCCCTTACCATGCTTACGTAATACTTAGTGTAGTCTCACAATCTGGACATTGTATCTCTGAAAATAATGTAGGGTATTTTCGGATATGCCTTATATGCGTAACACTATGTACTCTCTCTTAAAACGATTTTGACATTGTATCACAAAAGAAATAATTATCAGATATCATACATAGCGCGACTATTTTTACACGAGATGAACTGCTATGCTTAATACCCAAGTAGGCGGGAAGAAATATAGATACATCACTTTGTTTTCTCAAATGATGCATGGGATGCGTTGAATGTCATAATTATGCAACATTATATATATCCTTATTGTGCATGGTATATACGAGTCGATGACAAGACAAAGGGGGCATGTGGGTGTCCCTTCTCCCCCTCACGCATAGTCAAAATAGAACAGGAAATGAGAAAAGTGCTAAATATATGATTATTTCTGCGGAGGAACACTGTTTACTTATTTCGTGTGATTTTTCCTGAAATTCAATAAAGTCGGTTTAGGGATAGAACAGGTTTTTTTTTTTCGCTTCACACTTGAGTTTTCTTTTCTGTTTGTTTATGTTTACTTATTAGTAGCTGTTTACAAAGTCACGCAGTATATTACATATAGGTATAGTAGCTGCGCTGTATATTATTATCATCATCACCATCTCGTCGTCGTCGTCGTCGTTTGTGTTGTTGTTCGTCCCGCGCACGGAAGTATAGTTCTATACTTCCGTGGTCCCGCGTCGGGGTGGACTCACCTGCGCCTCTGCGGAATAATAACCCCTATACTATATACAGTCGAACCTGTGTTTAGTGGCCACCCAAGGGAAACACGGATAGTGGCCGCTTTAGACAGGTGACCACTAGAAGACAGGATTTTATAATAGAGTACAGTCAAACGTTTATAGTAACCAGCCAAGGGAAACACGAATAGCGGAAACTGTAGATAGGTGACCACTAAATACATCCCTGCATGTGATTACTTTTGATGGCCATTATAGGCAGGTTGGTTGTATATAGACAGATGTCCACTAAGACAGGTTTGACTGTGTAAAACAACCATTTCGATCTAAAAACCTTTAGGAATTACTCAACGGCTAAACTAAAGATCTGGGCCAATATTCATAAAAACCAGCTAGCTCTGTTCTATGCTAAGTGTATTTTACATGATACAGTTAAAGGTAGTGTTGAGTATTGGTATTTCCCGAAGTGCCCCCCGATATTTTTTTGTGAGATAATGAAAAACTGAGTGTCAAACTCGAAAGAACATACAATTTTAATGACAGATTAAACTTTATTTGATCAAAATCGGTTCAGAAACGGCTGAAATATCCATAAATATATGTTTATTCAAAATGTTTTTCACCGGCAATCACCGGGCGATATTTAGACTTTTTAGAAAAATTTCAAAAAATGCTCGAAGACTACTTTGAAAAAAATCAGAATAGGTTTTTAAAAAGTCGTTGATGATATCTCTATTGAATCATTATTTTAACAAACATTAAATGCACAATTGTGTATGAAAAAAGGCTAAAACCAATGAAATAGCGCCCTCTTGAGTTGTAACGGCTCTTTTTGAATGATAACCGGGGTTTTACTTAGTCGTTTGTAATTGTGTATACTTTTCGAGCATGGTGAAGTTATAACTATTACTTTGTACCGTAATGGTGCCGGTTTTGGTTACTAAAGTTAAGTTTGACCAATACTCAACTATCCCTTTAAGTGAGCAACAAACAATTTTCCTAGTCTCCAACTATGGTTAGCTGGGTAAGCCTATATAAGTACCCACTACGTTAACCCTCGTTAAAAACTAAGATTATAATATTGTGTTTAATTATTTTAGCAACGTCATCTAAAATAAACTTCACATGAAACTAAGCTAGTGGGCTTTTATGAATAGCGACCTTGTTCATCATGGTTTCCAAGAAAATTCTGGATTTTGACGTCATCATTCTCTGTGATAGATTATTACTTTTCATAAATTCGCTGACGTCATCAAAGGAATATATTATCTTGATTGTCGACTCTCGAGTGTTCTGACACTAAGTAATAGCATGCGTACAATTGTTGCGGGTATATACAGGGTGTCTCAAAAAGAATGGTACAGTTGGAAAATATTTGTTTAAGGTATGAAGGTAATTTGAAAAACATACATATTTGGTGTCATATTAAAGAAAAATAACAGGCTTCCTGATGTTTTTTTTATTTCAGCTTAATTGGGTTTATAAATCGTGAGATATGGTCATTTGTTTGCACAAAAAAAATCGAAATCCACTTTGTGTCAATTTACGTGCTGTGCATTAGATGACAACATGTAATTATTTTTAGAGCAAAAATGTAGCATGTTTTAAGTAATTATACAATTGGCAAAATATGGTGCGTAAATATGTTGTTACCAATGTCTTAATTACATTTCAATAGATTTCACGCCTTTTATTGGTTCAACAGAGGCTTTACAAAATCTTCAAAGATTCGTCTACTGAAGTAGTGTTTGAGCATTAACGTGTATTATTACAACGCAAGCCTTTGCTACACTTTAAAATAAGTTATCCCTTGAGGAAACTCTCTTTATGGTCTCAATATTCGAACGCAAAGCCTGACGAATGTCTACATTCAATTAAAGGAAAACAGTAACAAGGCAAACGCCTTCAGCTTTGCGACACCATTCGGAACTGTCAAAAGTGTTAGGAATATGACGCGATCAGAATCCTGAATCAAGGTCAATTTGGAAGAACTCTATCCAGAAAATTTGCTTTTTAAGGAGATTGTACCATATTTAACCCTTCTACCGTCAGCAGCGATAAATATAATTGCACTCTAGCCGTTATTACATCGTTATGATATTATAATTCTTAATGAGAATACCAAATGTGTGCAACAAAATGTCCAACGCCATTTTCAGTGCAAATACGCAAATCGGCAAAAATAGGTTTTTTGTATTTTCGTATACAATCAGACATAATTTGAGATCCGCTGAATGGAAATATGTCATACAAAGAGCATCTGAAAGCACAACTCTTCCTCTGTAATATGGTACCAAATAATCTTTAAAATTATCATATTATCATATTTTTTTTTTTTCCTGACTGTACCATTCTTTTTGAGACACCCTGTAGACCGTTCTGGGACAAAGGTTTATCAAAGTCACTACTATACAGTACTATTATTACACCGCCATCATTATTCCTACCAACACCTGCAGCACGTACATCAAATAGATATCTATTTCATGATAAAAAAACAAATGAGGTCCGAGAAATAGACATCTCATGGTTACAATAAACCTCTATTTGTAAATTCCAGTCCTTAAATTTGTATTCTATTACCAGGGACGTCATCAACTGGTGGATTGTTTTATGACTTCAAGTAGCACTTGAAACTTTTGCCGGTATAGGATATTCGTGTCAGTTCGTTCATCAACGCAACGACACTAGTGGACACGTTAATGGGGGCAGTCAGTTCGTTCGTCAACGCAACCACACTAGTGGACACGTTAATGGGGGCAGTCAGTTCGTTCGTCAACGCAACCACACTAGTGGACACGTTAATGGGGGCTCAGGGCGATTAAGCCCCCGAAATGCCAAAAAAAGAGCTTGAAAAGGAGCCCCCGAAAATTACATTTCTATTTTACACAACCTTATACAGGGATCTAGTAACTTTGTTGGCAAGTGCAAAAAGTATATATTGGAGTGATCTGATATGTCCGCTAAGTATGTGTGGAAATTTCAAATTAATTGGATGTTTTTTGGCTGAGATATGAGCAAAAATGCAAAGTGATATTCACTAAATGATTGTACTTACTCTGTAACACGGCATGAAATCATCCCGTATAGACAATTTCATATCTGAACACTTCAATCGTAAATATCTTTTGAACGAAATGGAAATTTGGAGAAAAAAACGAAACCTGTCCCGTTCTTTTATTGTTAATATGAATAAAGGTATGAGAGAACCATAGAGTTCCAAGTAAGTTTTGAGGATTTGGACAATGTTACTAAGTCCCTTAAATGTATCGACTAAAATGCAGTGATACAATGTATACAAATGAAGATAGATACATCACAGTGGTGGTGGTGGTGGTGGGGGAGGGATGCTGGGGTAATTTGCCTGAATATAACATTTCCTGTTTTACAACTGACAGGCAAATGAAAACCGTCGATGATTTTGCCCGAATATTAGACGATTTAAATTTATAAAATGAGTATAATTATGATATTGCTCGAAAATTGGATGACTTTGCCGAATTGTGAGATAATTTTGTCGGAATATTGGTGTTTTCAAAGCCTTATTATCAGAATAATATTGTCTTTATAATTCATTCGGCACTTCATAGAACATAATTATAACAAAATAATACAGGGTCAAATCTTGGGACGTTTAATCAGAATGGAGGCCTATACATCAGCTGCCTGCAGGCAGGAAGGAGCACGGGACACTGTACCGTGCAATTCGTGTCCACTAACAGAGAGAAAATTAGGGATTTAGAACGACAGCAATCAATCGAAAATTAATTAATGAACACACGAGTAGAAGAAAAAACGGAGAGCAATAATTTAAGAAAGATGCATAATTATTATTAATTATTGCGATATTCATTTGAAAGGTGATATATTTTAAAAATCAACATTACAGTGCGTCGTGTCTTGGAAACTCGCATTTTATTTGTCTAAATGACAGTATTGGATTATCTTCTTCTTCTTTTTTTAATTCGAAGAAAAAAAATCAATTCTCAAGCTTTAATTTCTTGGTTTGTAATAAAATCCAATCGGTCATTTGGTATTCCATGAAATTCACGCCACTTCGGCCCAAACTGACCAGCTGTCTCTCTGCTTACGACGGTACTTTATATTCATAAATAGGCCTCTCCTTGGATTGTAATGCGGACTCTACACCTCTCTCTACAGCGGCCGCTGTCATGGTTGCAGTTCGGACGGAAAGTGACCACCTGTCGGCTTATGAAACTGTCCCCTATTTGTCTGCATCCATACACAAAATAACCTCTGACAAGCCATCCCAGGGAAAATGTTCGCTGATCAGTGCATGTTGCGACCCGAATAATTCAATATCTCATTTACTGCATACTGCTACATAGTTATTTAAACTCACCCCCCCCCCCCCCCCCCCCCTTGACTGAAAACTCGCAACAGAGTTAAGGAGTTCAGTGGTGTAGCTACGGGGGGCACGGCGGGGCATTGGAAAACAATACAAAACATAAGGGGACCATTACAAAACAAACCTCAAAGAAATACATAAGGTGTGCACCCCGGGAAATGGTGTGTATGCCCCCCCCCCCCCCCCAATCAGTCCGACCACACTACGACACCGAGGGAGTTAATACACAGAGCAAAGGGTTCTCGTATAAAATGGGTTAAAATGAGAATGTGTCCTGCGTTTGTCCAGTAAACCAATATCTGTCCGAACGAAATCACACTGCAACTATTCCATATTACCTAGCTTGTTTTGTTTTGTTTTGAGCTCGGACTATAGTATGCCTCCCAGGGAGTTGAGATGGTGCACACGGTAGTTTCGCGAGACTGAACTATACATGATGACCAATGCCATGGTAATAACGAATATCCTCTGCATAAACGTTTTGTTTGATTTCAAGCGCAAGTCGCGTTTGATCCATGAACCCGCGCAAAATTTAGTTTGAAATCAAACGAAACTTATATTGATTCTCTTTATGTTACTTTGTACATTACAGGGGACAATTGTGTTCAATTATACAAAGTTGCGTTCAATCGCATAGTTGGTTGGTTGGGGGGGGGGGGGGGGCAACTTTTGATATACGAAGTGAGTGGGGGGGGGGGGGGGGTATATTCTCTGCCAATGTTAACCTTGCTTGTCTTTGAGAAAGTGATACATTGTTATGAAATCAAAGGTGAAACAGGACATTGCACATAACTTTCCAATAGAATCAAATCACCATGGCAACGTACCTTCTTATCTCGCTGTGTTGTTTAAGTTTAACAAGTTGTCACCAGCCGTCTACTTCGGCCCCCCTGTGTCATAATGCACATTAGTCAGTATTATTATGCCAGCATTTCCGAACTCGCGATTGTTGGCAAGACATGATTTGAAGCGCTCCAAGTTTTGATGTCACGTGCTATAGGGTTAGTCACCACCCGGTGTTTCCCCACTCGACCCTCCTTGTTGCTAAGGGATACACGTCGTCCGTTGCCAGGAAAGCGGTCCGTGTATGCTTGGCAACAGGTGCTTGAAGACTTTTCTATACTTACTTTTCTTTCTTACTTTCTATGGCTAAAAGGGAAACGTTTAATCAAGGGACGACTGGGCCCCGTTGCAGAAAGAGATACAATCGATTGTAAGTTACGATTGATCGTAAGTCAGAAAATGTACGCGTTTCAACCAATCAGATTTGCGCATCTAGAACACGTGATCTGACTTACGATTAATTGCAACTTACAATCGATTGTATCTCTTTCTGCAACGGCCTGCACAGGGGCTTTCTAGCTCAGTTGGCAGAGGGCAGAGGGCAGAGGACATGAGCACCGGTCTAGGGTTAGGTTAGGAGGTCTAGGGTTCCGAAACCCAGGGAAACCCTATTTTCTTCTATTTCAATTTTTATTTATATTACTTCTGGGCCCCGTTGCAGAAAGAGATACAATCGATTGTAAGTTACGATTGATCGTAAGTCAGAAAATTTACCCGTTTCAACTAATCAGATTTGCGCATCTAGAACACGTGATCTGATTTACGATTAATCGCAACTTACAATCGATTGTATCTCTTTCTGCAACGGGGCCAAGCTCAGTTTCACTTTGTTTCAAATATGGAGAGACGTGAATAGATTATTCATGAGTGTTGGTGTTTGTTTAATTTCCTTTTGAAAGTACTTAGCTTCTAACATAAGCATGATTTGCCTCCGATTGCCTGCATATTTGCATACCTTCATTGCAAAATAAAACGTCAACATCAGTATTTGTTATATACAGTAAAATCGATATTTTGATGTGAAATCACTGCCTTCGGTTATTTTTAAGGTTGTTTTGACATATTATCAGGTAAACTCGACAAGGTCAACTGTAAGACAATGGTGGCAGATTATAGTGAAGGAGGTTAACCAATGTTAAGTTCGCCATCAATTAGTACATGATTAAAGATCGCATGTACCATATAGTAGAGACAGTACAGTAGAGACAACGTTCAAGTCAAAGTTTTAGGTATTTTTGTTTGTATTATGTAACTTTAAAAAGGGACGAAATGATGGAAAATATAATTTAATCTTACAATGATATTGGTATATGATTTAAGTCTCAAATGTTACTTTGGGGGAAATATGAAGTTACTGGATCACTCAAACCATTCCCTTACACACACGCACACACACACACACACACACGCACACACGCACACACACACACACACACACACACACACACACACACACACACACACGCACACACGCACACACACGCACACACACACACACACACACACGCACACACACACGCACATACACACACACACACACACACACACACACACACACACACACACACATAAACACACACACACACACACACACACACGCACACACACACACACACACACACACACGAACACACACCCACACATATCCACAGCACACATACACACAAATGCACACTCACGCACATGCTCACACATACGCACATGCGCGCGCACACACACACACACACACACACACACACACACACACAGCGAACAGACACATCCATGCACCTGTTGCGTTTAAGATACATGATTACAAAATACTGAACTAATTAAAATTTTACGGCCTCACACGTCATCAATGAAGCTAAATATGGAAATAAATATACAATTACATATTGATATTTGTATCAATAACTAAATTCTTTTTATTGTTCCAATTCACTGAGCCACACATGTGCATACATGTGATACTTTGTTAGCCATGTCGTAAAACAGAACAATGGAGTTTATTGCATGATTTTGTATTCAATGATATTCTACGTCAATTAGAAATACATACATTGTTTAGATAATTAATGAAATATGCACTGAATATCAATATTATGTTATAGTTATACAATTATAGAATGTATATATTATTTCCGGTATGTTACGCTACCATTGAATCACTATAAATGCTTATATTTGATGATGTAATTATACATTTTCTTTCAGTAGAATTTTCTTTTAACCTCATGTATTAAGAAATGGATTTTTTTTCTTCAAATCACAAATAGCTTCTTTAATAGATAAAATGGTGACAATGTGCATTTTGTGTATGTGTGTCGTATCTTGCGTTAAGACACAAATTCGGTAAATATCCACACAGAAACAAATTTGGCAGGGTCGAATATAATCCATACATAAGATTAAAAACAAAATGAAGTGATCCATTAACTTTGTCAAATTCAACTGAAACCATTGAGAGCTTACACATTATTTTCTCTTGTATATTATTGTTTGGCTTATAGTAACATAACAATGAAATGGATTTTGATTTTTACAAATGTACCCAAAATGATACATTAACGATTGAATTTAAACAAGCGTTCCAGAACGCTTATAAATGAAGTAAAAATCACTGGGCAGTAGATGATTCAATCTGGCATGAAATTCCCCCCTAATGGCCCGGTCAGATATCAACGGATATCGGAAACGTATGCCCAACGAATAGATAATTTTCGAAATTAAATTATCCGGTGATGAAAGTCGTCTCCATTGCTTCGTGTACAAAACATAGAACAACGTACATCACTGGACAAGGAACGGACAAGAAACATATAGAACGGATGGAAAATTTAGCTCTCCGTTTGACATCCGTTTACGCAATCCGTTGATATGTGACCGGGCTATTAACAGTGCTCCTTTTCTATGAAAATACTTCAGAACAATCTTACAATGATATTCATATATGAGGTCTTAATTATCCCCTTTTGGAAAACAAATCTTATTAAGTTAATGGATAACTTTAAAGGGACTTAGTAACATTGTTGACAAGTGCAAAAAGTGATGAGTGATTAATAAAATGTGTATTGGCGTGATCTGATATGTTCACAAAGTAATGTGTGAACATTTCAAGTTCGTTTGATGTTTTGGAGACGAGAAATTAGCAAAAATGCAAAGTGATATTCACTAACTCATTGCACTTACTTTTCTACACGGCTTCAATTATCCCGTAGACAGTTTAACATCTGAGCACTTCAATCGTTAATATCTTTTAAACGAAATGCAAATTTGAAAAATTGTTAATATGAATATGACAAGGTATGAGAGAACCACTAGAGTTCCAAGTAAGTTTTGAGGATTTGGACAATGTTACTAAGTCCCTTTAAGCTATGTTCTTGTGTCTTTTTTTGAAATAATACACTTACATAAAATATTCATTTAAGTATTACACACAGATTAAATTATTTATACTGTTGAAAATGATCTATTTGTAAAGTAAAGATCTAATTTACAATTTTGAGATAACAATCTCGTATTAAAGATACTAATATCTTGTTATAACATAAAAACAGTACTACTAAATCTCATCGATATTTATTTTAAAAAATGCTACGAAATGGAACGTGCAAAGGGACAGGTAAATCGAATTTTTAGAGAGATTTTTTCAACACTAAACACGTCATGGGAATGTTATCATGACACCCCCATATGAACACGTACACCATATTGTTTTAAATTATGTTGAGTAATGTGTTAGGGTTATACGTTGCATCAATTTTGATATAGAGATTATTTAAAGGGGTAGTACAGTTTTGGTAAGGTTTAGCTTTAGTAACCAAATCCTGCACAATAACACTACAAACTAATAGTTATAACTCCACCATGTTCGAAATATATAGAACATTACAAACGACGAGGTAAAAAAAGCCTGTTTACTTTCAAAAAGAGCCATTAAAACACAAGAGGGCGCTCTCTAAAAAATCATTGGTTTCAACCACTTTTCATACAAAATTATGCATGTGATGTTTTGTTGAAATAATGATTAAATAGATAGATCATCAACAACTATTTAAAAGCCTCTTTTGAAAAAAATTGAAAAAGTGGAAGCATTTTTTAATTTAAAAAACAAATCATCGAATAAATCTGGGCCTCAGATTTATTCAGATCGGATATATATATATTGATATTTCACCCGTTTCTGAACCGATTTTGATCAAATAAAGTTTATTCTCCTATTAAAATTGTATGCTCTGTCAAATTTTACACTCAGTTTTTCATTATCTCAAAAAAAAATCATTTTGTGCAGCGCCTTCGATACCAAAACTGAACTTCCCCTTTAATGATAATATGGTGGATGTTTGTCACGTATTGCATCTCAAACCGGCTGGGTATGGCGTCACGTGAAAGTTGTGCAAATAAAATTAAGAAAAACTTATCTTGTTGGAAGAGAATTTTGATGATACTTTGCGAAATCATAAATTACAAATTTAAATTATACATTACATTAAAGAGATACAGCCTTGGAAATAATTATTAGACCAAGCACTTTTTGCTCAATTATTGAGATTATTTACACTATTTTGTCACCTTATATCATTTTAAAGAAACAAAAGTTCATAAAATATCAAAGGAGGTATAGTCAATGGGATTAGGAGTTCCTACAGCAGAAGTTATGTCTTGATTTTGATGAAAACATGAATTTCATGAATAATTGCGTGGATTTTTACCATAAAAAAGTATGGGTTTTATATACGTTTTCAATGCATAGTAGAACATTTTATGATTTTTTTTCCTGTAAGTAGTGCTTATATCAGGGAAATGTATTTCCTTTATTTGTGGGGCTCGTTTATGAGTAAATCAAATCTTGATTTGAGTTGCCAAGTGACAGTCAATTGCTCTTATCCAAGATGTAAGACCAGGTGAAGATGGCCTCTATCCTGGTACATTGATAAAGCACAGGCAGTCAATATCCAAATATTATTTGCTTCTCCAACAGAGTTTAATGCCACTTGGCATCACTCACCAAGTAACAAAGTGCTAATACAAGTCACACTAGAAGAGAGACCTTTCTATGGTATAATCACAACTTACAGGAAAAAAATCAACAAATTCTGCACTTTGTATTTAAAAATGTATATAAAACCCATGCCCTTAATGTACATGTAAGGAATACACAAAATCCATACAATTTGTATAAAATTCATGTTTTTAATCAAATTGAAGGCAGAACATATGTGGTTGGTATCACTAACACAATTGACTATACCCCTTTTGGTATGTCATTAACAAAATTATCTTTAAAATATTATAAAATGAACAAAATAGCATGAAACGTCAAAGGGCGCTTCGAGAAAAAAAACTAAGTGACACATTTAAAAGAGCACACAATTTTAAAGACAGATTAAAGTTTGTTTGATTAAATTCGGTTCAGAAACAGCTGAAATATCCACAAGTATATCCGACTGGAATCAATGTTGGGGACCAACTTTTATTCAATAATTTAAGAGATATTTACAAATCCTACACATATTTGAAAATTTACTAAAATGTGTTGGCTTACACATATTTTCTTAAATTATCGAATACAAAATGTTGGGGCCCAACATTTATTCAAATCGGATATATTGATGGATAATTCAGCCGTTTCTGAACCAATTTTGATCAAACTTTATTTGGTCTTAAAAATCATGTGCCTTTTAATTATTGCACTTATTGTTTCACTACATCACAATTTTTGTTTGAAGCGCCCTCTAAAGCAAAACTGTACCATCCCTTTAAAATGTTTCCTGATCGTTTGCCCGTCATAGTATGCGTTACCTCTTCTAGTAGACATGGCACCAAATAGAACGTATTACGTCAGCTTACTGCACCGGCGGGTAACCTGTAGTCAAACGAGGAAAAAAAATGGTTTTGGAGTTAATGGTAATATTAATCTTTTACTATTAAATTTACTTTTTTAAGTACTAATTTTAGGGATGCAGAATCCACAAGCTCTGCTTTCTAGCGGATCCCTACATTTTCACACCAATTGATTGTATATTGTACATTAATTAATGTTCTTTTGTATTTCTCTTGTATTGATTATACGATGTTACATTATTATGTATCGTAAATGTATCTTAATTCCAACATAATAAAGAAACTGACCAGAAATATATAATATAAATGAAAAAGAGCAAAGAAAATGGGATTTCTCCGGGATTCGAACCCGAGACCTCTGGATTGCTAGACCGGCGCTCTTTTTTGTTGTTGTTGTTGTTGTTGTTGCTCTTTTTCATTTGTAAATGTATCTTGTGAAAAAGGAAAATTAAACTGTAACTTGAACTTGAATTTTCCACGATAATATTAACTTTTATCCAATATGTCCAATGTATAACATTTTGATTTCATTTCAGAAGTAAGAATGTATCAATAGTTTTATATACATGTTAACTAAACAACACCTAGTGGTGGGAAGCACCACATTATCTTTAGAAATGAAAGGTTGCAAACGTTGAAAATGTTGTTTGCTTTCCGTCATATGAATATCATACGTGCGAAACAACTTTAAAGCAACAAAAATAAAGTAATTACACACAATTATCAACATTTTGCTTTTATTGTTGCTATAATTGTTGAATATAAATAATGTACATGTAAATAATTATGTATTTACTTAATAATATGTTTTGTTTGAATTTCAAGTCTGTCTAAAGCACAAGAAATTACTCCAGCAAACTTGCTACAACATCCTGTTCCGGTCTTCTTATTATGAAGACGACAATGAGATTAGAGCAAATACATGGGGTTTAGGGGTAGCCATCAGGATTTAATAAAGCCACGTCTTTGAAGGAAACCTCAAGAAGACAAGGGAAATGGGAAACGGAATGAGCCGGGGGCTCTCAAAGGCAAACTAAAGATGCGGAGAGGGGGGAAATGGAGAAATAAATCCCCAACAAATCTGCAATTTGTGGATATTAAAACATGGCAAACGTTATTTTGCTTCACGGCATCGCGGGTATTGACGAAGTTGTGGCAATGCCATATATAACCCGAGATAAGATAAAAGGGGAATGTACGTAAGGTTTGTCAGGTGTCCATCTGTTTGCTCGAGTCTGCGCAAGAAATGGAGAAATATACGTCTTTCCCCTGTTCTGTTGCCTCTGTTTTTTGACGTGTTCTGCAGAGCTATTTTTATCCCGAATACGCTACTAGGGAAGGCTATATACAAGGATGGAGAGCAACTCTACAAGCATCCTCCACCGAGACGCGAGGGATGAAGGTAGTATATATAGAATAGAGGGAGGGAGGGAGAGAGACTGGACGACGAGATAGATAGAAACGACAAAATAAAGACGAGAGTAATGCATACTCTGGTGGAGGGCTGTGGAGAGGGGATGAGAAAAGCGAGAGTCGAGCACGAAGGGTACGGTGGAATGAATAGATTGTGTTAGTCTACATATAGGAGCCCCAGTCCGGTTTATAAACATCTTTGGCAACAGTACTGCAGCTGCTTCCCTTCCGCAAATTGTTAGTACTGTAAGCACCTTTACAACATCATACAGAGTGTCAGTGTATGTGATGATGCATTGGATAAAAATGAGAAAAGCGAGACAAGATGGTCTGCGCATTTAGACTAGACAAGCATAGGAATGGATGTAGCATTGGGTAGAGGAAGCAACGTGCAGCGAACAGTGAGTGCGATGACGTAGGGGGGCATGAGTGCGTCAGTCTGAGCTAGCTGCACAGATCAGAATAAACAGCAGGGCTGGTAAAGCGGCGGTGGCGCCGCCAAAACACGCCATCGTTTCGCGTGCCATCTTCATGAGATGTAGAACTACTGTGCAGTAAGGGAGGAAATGCAGGGAGGACGAAGGTTCCAACGGAAGAGGGAGGGGGGAGGGGGGGGGGGGGGGGCAGGGAGGATAAGGGCTCCTATGGAGGAGAAGAAGGGGTATTCCCATGAGGGCAGCCATCAACAAGCCAACACGCGAGTGAGCTCTTTACTGCAGGCGAGAGATCAGATTCGAAGTCTGAAGAGCATTATCCTTGTAAAAAAAAAAAATGGCGAGGATAGTAGAATTCCCACGAAGTGTTGGGAGGGGGGGGGGGGGGGGCATGTATTGACGACCCCCGGAAATGAATCTTATTCGCACCATTGTGTGCCGTACCAGATGTAAAACACTGCTGCGATAGAGATAATGGAGTATTAAACAAACAAACAAGCGATGATATTCCCAATCCCCGCAAACTAATCTAGTGTAAGCAAACAATACGTATATACATTCAATGTTTGTTCATTTTTTTCTATATTTAGCTTGATTGTACAGTGTAAGTTACCAAAAAAAACGCGATATGTTTGCCCCAGAATATGAACCTATAAGTTTTTGTAGTATGTTTTATAATAATTCCCCTATAGTTGAATTTCTGGCAGTTTCCGGAAGGGTGAATAGAAAGACCTTTATATAATAATGCATTCTATTTGAATAAATTATACCTTATTTTGTCTATCAAAGAAGCACATTTCGATGTACGTTCTTGTCATCATTTCATTCAAAAGAATGACCCACTCTGTTAAACTGGTTGCACATTGAATTAAACTTGTATAATATGCTCACCATGCATTGGCGTGTGTTATTCAAACTTTACGTTTTATTAATTTTAATGTTATTATACAATACTATTAAACGTAATAAATAATGGACGCCTTTATGATGCTATTACGTAATACAATTTTAACCATGTATCTTATGCAAAATTAATTTAGAATTAGTTTTAAAAATGCTCTGTTATATGAAACAACACATTATTCATTATTTTTCGCTCCACACCTGATGGTACTGTCTGCATAACGGAAGCTTACAACCTTAGGGGTCTAGCTGTCTATATTTTGACGAGCATAACATATGACAACGGGTATTTCAGTATATCACCGAGATGATCGGCTTTTTCGTTCGTATATCGTCATGACCGTGGAGCCATAATTGGTTTCTGTTTTTATACTTACTTTAAAGGGATCTAGTAACTTAGTTGACACGTGTAAAAGGTGATGAATGGTTGATAAAGTGTGTGTATTTATGTGATCCGATATGGCCAGTAAGTAATGTATGAAACATTCACGTTAAATGGATGTTATAATATGGCCGAGTAATGAGCGAAAATGCAAAGTGATATTGTATTCGCTAACTCATTGCACTGAATTTGTAAACAGTTATAACTTTCCAGTGGATAATGAAAAGTCCGAACACTTGAATCGTAAATATCTTTTTAACGAAAGGGAAATTGGAAAAGCCAAAACCTGTTCCGTGCTTATATTGGTAATACAAATACAACAAGATAATGATAGAACCTTTAGAGTTCTAAGTAAGTTTTGTGGATTTGGACAACGTTACTATACCCAGCTAGCCACCTGACGTCGGGCCGATGTCGGAAGTTGGTTGCCGGATGTCGGCATATCGCCGTTGGCTCGAGGTTAAAATGTCCGCCAGCCCAACATCGTCACGACGTCATTTTTGTGATATATTGGCATAACGTCAATTTCCGACAATGGCCCAACATCATCTCATGACATGATGTTGGGCCATTGTCGGAAATTGACGTTATGCCAATATATCACAAAAATGACGTCGTGACGATGTTGGGCTGGCGGACATTTTAACCTCGAGCCAACGGCGATATGCCGACATCCGGCAACCAACTTCCGACATCGGCCCGACGTCAGGTGGCTAGCTGGGTAGATACCTTTACAATCCTAGGGCTACCAACACAGAGTATAGCAGTAATAGCCCAGCATTGAATGGGTTTCACCTTACTCTTATAGTCAATATAATAGTGAACCAGGTTCTTTCACGTACATTAAGATGTAAATTTCACATAAGGGACCTCAATTTAACGTCCTACCCAAGGGACATAATGTTTTAGAACCCTTCGTGTCCATGCAGGGAAGATGATTGAGGCACGTTTACACACATCGTGGGTCAACTCAAATATAATTATATGCCATCAACAGTAATGCTATACATCATGCCCTCATTTTTAGTCCTTGCAAACGATCCATTTCTGACATTTCATTGTATTAAAACAATGTACAGTGTGTCTGAAAATGATAGACTATTGTTTTAAGGTATAAAGGTATTTTTAAATATATATACATATTTGGAGTCATATTAAAGAAAAATAATCGGGCTTCCTGATGGTTTTTAATTCAGCTTAATTGGGTTTGTCAGCCGTGAGATAATATGATCGTTTGTTTGCAAAACACAAAAATCCCCTTTGTGCCATAAGTTCTGTACATTACATGACTTACCAAAATGTAATTATTTTCAGAGCAAAAACAAAAAGTAGCAAGGTAAATTTGGAAGAACTCTATCCAGAAAACTTGCTTTTTAGGGAGAAATTTGTAATAAATATTGTAAATAAAAAAGTACTCTAGCCATTTATTGCATCGTTAATATACCATAATAATTAGTGAGAATACCAAATGTGCACAACGAATGTCCATCGCCATTTTAAGTGCAAATAAGCAAATCGGCACAAATTGGTTTTTGTATATTTGTATATACAATCGGACATAATTCGAGATCCGCTGAAGGGAAATATGTCATACAAGAAGCATCTGAAAACACAACTCGTCCCCTTATTTTCATATTATCATATTTTAATAATTGTTTTCCTGACTGTACTATTCTTTTTGAGACATACTGTAAATATTGGGTTATAGAACTATAAAACGGTTGATCCGTTCTTGGAAGGCATATCAACATCTTTTGACGTAATGAAATATTTGTAAGAACGAAAAGAAAACACCATCAAAATATAGTACAGAATCAAACAAAAAGAATGCTGGCGTGCTGTACATGCACATATTATACTATGCAACCGACAGGGAATATGGCGTCTTTTCTGGCAAATCAAATGATCAAATTTTATTGTCTTTGACGTTGACTGTGACGTCAGGATGTAAGACCCAGATGGCCATGGACTCGATCAAACCAGCATTATCCACGTCTTTTCTTTTATTAGAATATCTATTTTTTATTGGTTTAGAGATAATGTAGAGCGCTGCATGAAACCAAAGTATATTCCGAGCAGTCAGTGAAGCTCAGGCGTACCTGTAAATTCATAAAGCAACATATTGAAAACCGCTCAGCGTTGTGCGGGTATATAAGTCATGTATAGGAATAGAGTTGTATATAACTCTACATGTATGTATGCCATCTACCACTGTGACCCCTACATACAGGCACGATAATATTTATAATAATGATAATACGACTACTACCAATAATAATAATAATAATAATGATAATAATAATGAATATTAATATTAGTAAAAAAAAAATAAAAAAAATAGTAATAATAATATTAGTACTAATAATCATCGTCATCATCATCATAATAATAATACCACTAATACTAATAATACATTCATGCATGATGCACTAATAAATGCAAGTGCTTTGATTAAGATTTGCAAACAAATAATATAATTTTGCTCGTAAACATCCTATGGATGTACTATGAAGTGAAAGGTCGAACTTTTTGATGAAATTGCCGAAACATCCATTTTCACCAACTATAAATAAGGGATGTATGCCTCTAAGAAATAAGATAAAGATAAAAATAAAAATGGCAAAGACGAGCTCCAAATAGTAGGGGTTAATCGTGGTCAAGCCAGGCACCGTTTTCTCCTGTGATATATTGTACTACTAAAGAGAATGCACACAACATTAAAATGACTTAAAGGAGAATTCCGGACGATTTATAAAAAAAATACAGTATATTGGAAATAAATCTAGGGATTTGCTTGAATATTTTCAGGATTTTACTCACTTTGGTTGATTTCTAAGAGATTTTTCCAATGTCATTAACCCTGAGGAAATAATTAAATTTACCGCACACAATCATGAGACCCTTACGTAGAACCCTCACTTTGCTCAATGTCTTGAGTAGGCTTGAATCCGGTGCCACTGCATTGTGATCACTGCATGTGTCATTCATAATAGCCGGTCATGCAGAGCCAGCAAATTCAATAACCACGTTTACAGAACTTTGTGTCTATTCAAATTCCAATGAAAGCCAAACGTGTTACAATATCGGGCAGGTAAGTATTTTCAAACGGTTCAACAATGCAGTAATGCTCAAAGGCACGGTCAGTGGCGCAGCGTGGACTAAACTATTCATGATCAAGCATTGTATTGGTCCGATCAAAAGAACACATTCGCTGCAGTGTAAAAACATAGATAGGCGCATAGTGAGGGTCGCACGTCACAAATTGGTGCATTGTGGGATAGAACAAGGTCGCTCGCGAATTTGTGTCATTAGAATTTCAAAACCAATTATAAGAACCCACAATCATACTTTTGTTCATACAAAATTGTGTTTATTGACCTAGAATATCTGTCTTTCAATCATTAGAAGCTTGAAATCGTATGGAAGTCCACTTTAAGACAAACAAATATTTGGCTGCTATTAAATTCATAAAAGTGAAGGTTTGAATAATGTTGGCGGGTCCTAGACAAGTATATACAGCAAGAGAAACCTCATATTCATGCTCAGCGAGCGAAGTCTACGCCTATGTTACCATACTGGCTTTATTTAGGCGCTAAAAGTTAAGACGATGGGTTTTTAAAGGGGTAGTACAGTTTTGGTAAGGCTGAATTTTAGTAACCAAACCTGGACAGTAACATTATAAACTAATAGTTATAACTCCACCATGCATGCTCGAAAGGTATACAAAATTACAAACGACTAAGTAAAAAGCCCATTATCATTCAAAAAGAGCCATTAAAACACAAGAGGGCGCTCTATAAAAAGGCATTGGTTTTAACCATTTTTTCATACAAAATTATGCATGTGATGTTTTATTGAAATCATGATTAAATAGAGAGATCATCAACAACTAATTAAAAAACGCTTTTGAACATTTTTGAAAAAGTGTATGCATTTTTAATTAAAAAAAAAAAAATTCATCTAATTATTTGGGCCCCAAATAATTATAAGATCAGATATATTTATTGATATTTCAGCCGTTTCTGGACCGATTTTGACCAAATAAAGTTTATTCTGCCATTAAAATTGCATGTTCTCTCAAATTCGACACTCAGTTTGTCATTACCTCACAAGAAAATTGTGATGTGCAGCGCCCTCTCTACCAAAACTAAACTACCTCTTTAATAGTAACTTCCAATAATGTGCTCACAAAGCCGTAAATATTGGAAGCGTCATGCGTGAGGCAATGCATGCTCGGCTTGAAAAGGCTATGAGTACTATAAAACATACTACAATCGTTATAGTACCAAGGCATACCAGGCTTGAAAGGGCTTGGAGTACTATAGTAAACGTTTGTCCTCGGACTTCAAACCCACGGGATACCAGGCCCGCCCCCGCGGCCCGTCTGCTGGCTGGATTGCTGTCTGGCTGGTTGGCAAACATTTGTTGATCATTATACATGCAGCACGCACATAATGATTTACTGTATTGTATGTCTAGGCCAAGAGGAATGTGCATATCCTATGTGCATGATATACAACGTGTTTATTATACCAATGTAAAAATCAATAACAAGACCTATAGAATGTGTTTGTAAACAAAGCTAAATATGCAATATGCCTGATCATTCCAGCCATTCCAATGAATGGGTTGCGTAACTGAGGTACAGTACCTTATAATCATGCTGGACGTGGTGTGGCAAGAGTGTGGCAAGATTGGTAGAGCGCGTGCTTTCCAATCGTGAGATCCCGAGTTCGAACCCAGCGTATGCCCATCGCGTTTGTCCTTCAGCAATCCACTATTGCTGCTCTCTACCCAGGTGTATAAATGGGGACCCGGTAGGAGTGGAACGTGTATGCAATTGTACTTGTATACCGTTAAGTGCGCCATATGGCTTCCAGAATGCATTGCTCCCAAGGGAGCAGAGAGTGCACGTCATGTGCGGATTGATTGTGAGTGTGTCCGATGACCGGGGTAATAATATTGTAAAGCGCTTAGAGATGATTATCAATCATATTAGGCGCTATATAAATCGAAACATTATTTATTATTATTATGCTCAGCTTGACACAACGAGTTTACTTTCACTCGTTTGCTTACTCCCTGAACAGGGCAGGGCGGAAGATCGTTGACAATTTGATGGATAAAATAATGCGTAAATATTGGATAAAATGTGTCACATCAATTCTATCCATGGTATGTGTTTGCTTCTTCCTTTGTAGCATGCAGGATGGGAGACCATTGTTTTATTCATGGCCTTTTACGTTTATGTTTGATTATTTCTTGCAATTCATTAAAAAACAGTAATAAGTCAAAGCTGTATTGGGCCACTTTATACTTGTATAATTATATTACAATACAAATATTAAAAAAATACACGCATATCTTATCTTGTTATCTCTATCTTCTTACAAAGTGTGTACATTTTGTGTGTATTTTGATATGTCAACTCATTGTAAAATGTAACCAGTGGAAAACAATTTTCTATGTAATGATCATGGACATAATAAACTTCAATTCAATTCAATAAAATTATACATTTAGTCCAACATATTGCCTGCTTTGCATAACATGTGATGAATACTTTAAAGAGTTTTATAAAGTTCAGCAAAATTTGCATTACGGAATTGCTATGGAAACACGGTTAAAACAAACAAGAACATACAGTAAATAAATGTTGCCTTTTTCTTCCCTTAGTGTATATTTCCTCTGTTTATGTTTATATTTACTACTTCCCTATAGATACTAAGAAATTTGTATTTAGACAATAATTGTGGTGAACTCGAACTTGTATTAAGTAAACTGAGAATGTTATTATCGCGACACAATAGAAAAACAAACTATAAAATACTATGGCAACGGGCACGAGATTTAATGGGAATAACATTCCTTCCAGCCACAGCCCGTGAACAAAGGTTAGTAGATACCATTTTTGGTGAACCCTGGTACCACCGCTTTCATAATCAACAAACACTGAACATTAAAGGGATCTAGTACCGTGTCAACAATCCGCAAAACTTATAATAATTCGAGCTCTATAACGGTTGTCACTTGTCACATATCTCGTATTCGCATTATCAAAAGAAGGATGAAACCTGTTACGGTTGTTCAAATTTCGATATTGTTCTAAAGATTTTTATGACTTGTGTTCGAATTCGACATTATCCACTAGAGACTTTAAACTGCGTAAGGGAGTTAGCGCAATGAGTTAGCAAATATCACTGCAGTTCTGCTCACTATAATCAGTCATAATATGACATTCATTTCATTTACCATGTAATTTGTACACCTAACTCAGTGGACATAATATTATCAGATTACAAAGATAAACATTTGATTTTATCAACCCTTAAATCTTGAGTGTTTGAACATGTCAAGACAGTTACTAGATCCCTTTAACAAACAGGGAAACAGGGAACTTTAAGTTCATTGAGAATAGGAACACTGCTGCCTTGGACTTTGGACTCGGAACTATGACGTCAAAACCTGGATGATCAGATTACGGGTCCAACGATTCTGTTTACTTGACAATCAATGAATTGAAATAAATCCTTCCTTCCTTGGGTTTTAAACATTCATACAACAATATATAATTTGACAATGCAATGCATTATCCAACAAAAGGATAAAGTTTGCTATCAGCATATTTGAATAGGACCGCATTTTGTTACGATTTTACCTAACTACAGTAAACAGATCAAATTGAATCAACAAGTATTATCAATTTAAATAATGAAAAATGTATAAACAAATTATCTTTTTGACAGTCATTCGTAGTACATACTGGGTATTGTTTATTTTGCAACAAAATTTGGAACTTCAGGTTTGCATAAATCCTAACGATCAAAAGAAAAAAATGATACGAATTACCAAACAGTTTTCTAGAAAAAAGTTATGCAGAGATGTAGATCGTGTTAATATGTATTTTACTTCGAGCTCTATAGCGGTCGTCACATATCTCGTATTCGCATTATCAAAAGAAGGATGGAACCCGTTACGGTTGTTAACATTTTGATTTCGTTCTAAAGATATTTATGACGGTTGTGTTCGAATTCGACATTATCCACTAGAGACTTTAAACTGCGTAACGAGTTAGTTCAATGAGTTAGCAAATATCACTGCAGTTCTGCTCACTATAATCAGTCATAATATGACATTCATTTCATTTACCATGTAATTTGTACCCCTAACTCAGTGGACATAATATTATCAGATTACAAAGATACACATTTGATTTTATCAACCCTTCTTGAGTATTTGAACATGTCAAGACAGTTACTAGATTCCTTTAACAAACAGGGAAACGGGGAACATTGAAAAGAGGAAAACTGCTGCCTTGGACTTTGGACTCGGAACTATGACGTCAAAACCTGGATGATCAGATCACGGATCCAAAGATTATGTTTACTTGACAATCACTGAATTGAACTGAATCCTTTTTAATACCGTCCACAACGATTCATACTTCCTTCCACTGGTTATAAACATTCATACAACAATATATAATTTGACAATGCAATGCATTATCCAACAAAAGATAAAGTTTGTTATCAGCATATTTGAATAGGACCGCATTTTTTACGATTTTACCTAACTACAGTAAACAGATCGAATTGAGTCAACAAGTATTATCAATTTAAATAATGAAAAATGTATAAACAAATTATCTTTTTGACAGTCATTCGTATCTATAGTACAAACTGGGCATTGTTTGTTTTGCAACAACATTTGAAACTTCAGGTTTGCGTAAATCCTAACGATTAAAAGAAAAAAATATACGAATTACCAAACAGTGTTATATAAAAAAAAAAGTTATACAGATATGTAGATCGTCTTAATATATATTTTACCTTATAAATATTCAATGATTAATTATATTTTGTTGTTGTTGTAATAAGGTGCATGCTCAAAATGGAAGACTTTTGGAATGACATCTGGGGAACTTTATAATGCAAAATCGCTTACATGGATATTACGTTTCTGGGTCCCGTTGCAGAAATAATTGCAATTGATTGTAGAGTTGCAATTAATTGCAAGTCAGAAAATTTACGCATTTGAACCAATCAGAAGTGCGCATTTAGTCACATGATCGGACTTACAATCAATAATTGCAACTTTGCAATCGATTGCATCTCTCTCTGCAACGGGGCCCAGGTCAAAACTGAATTAGTAAATAAATCTTATAACCGACAATGCTTGAATGGTAGGAAGCATACTTATTAATGGCTAAATTAGAAGGTTGTTTTCAGGGGTTAGGGTTGACCGTGAATCTATCTGATAAAATTAATTCGTGTATAATTAAAGTTTCATGTTATCTATCCCACTGATATAGGATTCCGGCATGATACCCAAAACGAAGATAAAAGTGACTGTTTAAGAATATATTCGACAAAACAAGCAATCGAATGAAACTGCTCAGTAATTTCCGACAGCATTAGACACCAATCATTTATACCGTGCAAGTACC
>JBAMJV010013692.1:0-23158 GCA_037951105.1 Echinarachnius parma | reverse complement strand
ATTTATTTAATGATTTTATTCTACGAATAGCATACACAGAAAAGTGATCACTCAAAGATGTATGAATACATCCATGCTCAATTATATTCTCGTTTTTAGTTGTAAATATTGTGTCTATCAGGGTACTCGATTGGTGTGTTACACGAGTTGGTGTATCAATTATCTGTTGAAAATTATACAAATTCATTAAAAACATCATTTTTGAGAACAATGATGTATTAACCTTCTCTAAAAAATTGCAATTTAAATCACCTAAAATCAAAATTTCATTAGTGTTCTCTCCAGTAGAGTGCACTGATTCAATGATTTTTCTAAACTTTTCAACAAAAGACAAGTCGTAACCTGGGGGTCGATATACACAAAATAAGAGCATATCTTTTTGGAATGGTAAATATATTTGCAAACAAATCAGTTCTAAATCAACATTTTCAAATTCTTTTCGTCTAACGTAATGTAAAGTAGTAGAAATATAAACAGCTACGCCACCACCTGAGCGCGTTCTATCTTTCCGTTCAATACATAGACCATTAATAAGCAACTCTTCATTTGTAATTGAGTCATCACAAAATGTTTCATTTAAACATAACACATCAATTTTATTATTTGAGAATAAATCAACTAATAAACCAATTTTACTAACAAGACTTCGAATATTCATCAATACAAATTTGAGTCCTTTTTTCATTGGGGGAATTTTCCCTTCACTTAAAGTTATAATTCGACTATTTGTACATATTTTAGACGAAGATTCGGCATTGTCCTCTTTGCCTGAGGCCTAAAAGTGTGTATTAAGTTCACAAAATTTCGATTTATGTCCAAATTCTCGACATAAAAAACATTGAATTTTGGTACCATATCTGCAATGTTTCTGTTTGTGGTTTTTCTCGCCACAGTTGTAGCAACCACTATACAGTCTTGTATTTCGGAAGCTAGTGTATCGTGGTCGCCCCCCTTCGTTACTCGTGACGTCTCGGTTTGCTGCGACATCAGAGTAACTGCGGGATAGCGGGGAGGGGCTAGTGATGGCCTCGTATAATGGTGAATACGGGGCTCGTTGGTCTTTGTGGAGGTCGGGAATGTCAAGGGCCGGTGTTTTATTGATGTGTTGCTTGATCGAAGTTACAAACACCTTAGCACCAGCGGGGTTAAAATGTAGGCCGTCGGTTGTAAGATGCAATTCGACATCGACATCGCTATGGTCGATGAAACCCCATGCATGACACCGAGTAATCTCACGTAGCTTTGCATTGACTTCATTAATTTTGTTGCGAGTGCTAGTGTCGTTAGGACTTCTCCTGTGCACGATGGAGCTTATTGTAATCATCGTTACACTTTCACATGTTGACAAAACGTGTTCCCCCAGTGATTCTAATTGTGTTGCTATCACAGAGGGGTCGTTTGCTTCAATATTATTAGTACCTAGGTGAAAAACTACTTCTGACACATTGTGTTTGTTTGCGAGTTTTTTTGTTGTTGCAAAGGCGTCCCCGACCTTAGCACCAGGAATTGTTTTACATGCTACTCGTGATACTAGAGACAGTTTAGTCGGCTGAATAGATCTACACATGGAGTCGCCAACAATCAAAACTTGTTTTTGTTGCTTAAAGCGAATTGATTGGGTTTGTTTGTATTCTCTCAACTGCTCGTCAATAGAAGCAGTGTATAACATTTCGTCATCGCTAACTTCCAGCTCGGCATCTGAAAACAGATCTTCCTCTTCGGCGTTGTCGACATCTGAAATCAGTTCAGCCGCTTCGGCATCGTTGACATCTGAAGACAGATCAGCAGCCTCATCGCCGATGTCGTCTGAAGACAGATCAGCAGCATCATCGTCGATGTCGTCTGAAGACAGATCAGCAGCCTCATCGTCGATGTCGTCTGAAGAAAGATCAGCAGCCTCATCGTAGATGTCGTCTGAAGACAGATCAGCGGCCTCAGCGTCGATGTTGTTGTCCTCGTTGTTTTTGTAGTTGTTTTGAAATCCTTCCTTTGGCTTTTTGTTCGATTTTGTTAACTGGTTGACTTTCTCTTTCAGTTCGTTAACATCGTTAGATAAAAAGCTAAGTCTGTCGAGGATTAGCGTTGTCTCGACTGACACGGTTGATGCTTTCACGTTGGTATCAGGGTCAGGATTATCAGGCTTATCCGTGGGTTCGTTATCAATTGTGTTTATTTCTTCAGCCCAGTGTTGGTCCGTGTTATGGGCGCCATTTTGTATGTAAATCAAGCTATAGTGACGGGAAATGTTTAAGTTTAAGTTTGGGTATATAGAACAAAGTTCAGTAGTCAGATATTCGGATTCGTCTAACACAGCACAACGTACATCGTATTTGAATAGATGAAATAGTGCGGAGTTGATGCTCTGAATTGTTATGTTCTTTGGTAGTTTACAAGAAAACTGTTTAGTTCCTGGTGTCCCGTTAGAAGAGTTAGTTTTCAGTTTCTTGGTTTTCGCCATTTGAATACAACCATCATACGTGTCATTCTCATCACTTAAAGTCATGCACTTCTTGGTATGAGTTCATGCACCACATGCATCACGTCTACATAGTAAATGGTCAATTCAGTTGGACATCTTAGACTCAGAGTCGATGTGCTTTCACTCCCTCAAATCTGCATAGTCGGGACTAGCGGAACATATATCACAAGTATATACAAATATATATCTTCCTTCACAAAGTTCATGAAAACGTGATGATGATTCCGTATTTTCATTTAGTAGTAATGGGAAGATTTACAGAATGATATGATGCAGAAAGTGACAATTCACCAACATTTATCGCTGAAAATCAACAATTTTCGGCTGTTTTCACTTTCCGTAGTCCGCTATATGTCCGCTACGATGGGTGTCTAACGCGTTTAACGACAATGTGAATTCTGGTTTGTTTATTTTCGTTTTTCCTAAGGTAATACGCACGCTACTCGATAATCACTTTCCAGGCGGCTACTGCTGGTGATCCCCTCATGAGTCATGTAGTATGTGCGTCGATTCAGCACCCAGTCACCACGCTACTCGATAATCAGTTCCCAGGCGGCTACTACTGGCGATCCCCTCATGTAGTATGCGCGTCGATTCAGCACCCAGTCACCACGCTACTCGATAATCAGTTCCCAGGCGGCTACTGCTGGCGATCCCCTCATGTAGAATGCGCGTCGATATAGCACCAAGTCACCACGCTACTCGATAATCACTATCCAGGCGGCTACTGCTGGTGATCCCCTCATGAGTCATGTAGTATGTGCGTCGATTCAGCACCCAGTCACCACGCTACTCGATAATCAGTTCCCAGGCGGCTACTGCTGGCTATCCCCTCATGTAGTATGCGCGTCGGTTCAGCACCCAGTCACCACGCTACTCGATAATCAGTTCCCAGGCGGCTACTGCTGGCGATCCCCTCATGTAGAATGCGCGTCGATATAGAACCAAGTCACCACGCTACTCGATAATCACTATCCAGGCGGCTACTGCTGGCGATCCCCTCATGTAGTATGCGCGTCGATTCAGCACCAAGTCACCACGCTACTCGATAATCACTGTCCAAGCGGCTGCTGCTGGCGATCCCCTCTCCCTATGTTGAAGTTGTAGCCCCGTTCCCACCAGTCGAATTCTGGTTTGTTTATTTTCGTTCTTCCTCATGTAGTATGCACGTTGCTCTAGTTGAAATCTCTTTTGTTTGAGAGCAGGAGGCAGATCCGTAACAATACGGAATTGGAATTGATGCTTTGTTTGCGCCTGGTTTCCCCCCGTACGGTCACCCCACTGTTTGCGTTGGTATTGTTGTAAGACGCGATCTCTGTCCAACATGGCGCCAAACCGCACAATGATAGGATTTGGGCTGTTCGGTCGATTGTCCCCGGGCGTAACACGTCTTGGAAGTCTATGGGCATTTGAAATGGGCATGTTCTCTGTGTCTCTTTTTGGGAAGCCCACTTCCTCAATCTTTTCTTTGACAATTTGTAAGATATTCTCGTCTTTTTTTTGTTCTACTCCATAGAACAACAAGTTTGCCTTTCTGTCATGAATTTCGAGTGCAATGATCATGTTTTTTAGTTCGCGAGTAGAAGTATCGTTTCGTTTTTTCATTTGTGGTAATGTTTCATTTTCAATCGTTGTTAAACGATTTGCCGAATCTTCAGCTGCTGTTTGTAAATCGGAAAGTTTTTGTTTAATCTCAGCAAATTGATCGTGCATTTTCTGTACATTTACATTCAGTGAATCTAGTTTTTCCATTACCTTGTCCATTGTGTGTTGGAATTCACTACGGCTTACCGTATCAACGTTGGAGTCTTTTGGTGGCGCCATATTCAAATCGCTGTTAATGTTACGGGCGGGGCTTGCTCCGTGTAGTGTATGTATCTCTGGCTCTGCTGACGTGGCGCCCGATGTGGTGTCTCGAGTAGCTTGACAATTTTCCTTTCTCGGTCTTAAATCATATGGACTGCTTTTCCGCTGTTTCTTTTCAAGTTTTTTCCCTTTCACCATATTCTACATAGTGATTGAAGCACATTTCAGCGATAGAAGATTAGATAAAACAACGAAATTCCATGGTCAAAACTGCAGGCTTTAGCTTTTAGGTGTTCCCATTTCGAACGTGCGTGCGCCAAAGTTAACTTAATAATGGAAAAAGTTAACTTAATAACGTCTGCAGACCTTCCTCCCCTTTATTAAAATTATTATCAACATTAGTATTATTATTGTTGTGACTGATGTTGCCGCTATTGTGGTTCAAGTTTGTCTTGTTGTAGATGTGCCCTCGTCTCTATGTATTCGTCACCATTATATATTATATATGACTCAAGCAAATAATTTATTTCTAATAGCTATATTATTTGATACAAAAATACTGCTGAAAACTGCTTATCTACTATAATAATGCCGGGTAATAAAATGAGAGTCAATTAATATAGGGCCTAAAATTTCGATCCTAGCAGAATCTTCTTCAGAGGCTATAAAGTGACGATAATACAAAAAGAAACAACATAAACTGGGTTCCAAAAGAAACTTATCACTTCTTCAGAGCGACACACATTAAAATCCAAAGCATAAGAATTAATTATATTTGGGCATAGATTAGCTATAGTACCCCTTAGCAAGCTCATCTAAACAAATTATGTTTGCTTTAGTCTACAAAGAATAAAATAAGGTGACTTCGCAAGTGGTAATTTTTCAAAAATCATAGAAACTGCTCGCCTTCCAGGCACAGAGCTCGGTACGGACAATAGCCAGTCTAGTGGTTACATAACCCGCTTTGAAGTTGAATGAATAGCTATTGAATGTTCTGAATAGAGTGGTGAAGTGTGATGTCATAAATGATGTCATAAACATTTTTTTTAGAATTTTCAAATTTGGACGTCATTTTCAGAAAGAGCATTACAAATAATGTCCAAATACCGAAAATCAAAGGAATAGGTTACGTATTGGTTGAGATATGCCCATCCGAATGATTTTTTTGTCAATGGGCAATCAGTGTTATAGTGCACTGGTTCCTAAATTTAGGAACCAGTGCGCTATAACACTGATTGCCTATTGAAGTAAAATTCATTCGGATGGGCATATCTCAGCCAATACGTAACCTATTCCTTTGATTTTCGGTATTTGGACATTATTTGTTATGCTCTTTCTGAAAATGAAGTCCAAATTTGAAAATTCTAAAAAAGTGTTTTTATGACGTCATGGCTTCTGTACTCTATAGACCGCCTTTCGTGGAGGTTCGCAGCGAGCACTTTCTGTGATTTTTTTTAAGTGACCTGTAGTGATTCCATCGCATTTTTCTATTTTTTTGTAAAAGCAAACTTTTATTTTTTTAGGATATGCTTCATAAGGAGAATGATAGCTTATCATGTCTACATATGATTCAATTTGATGCTATGGATTTTAGTGAGCGTCGCTCTGAAAAAGTGATAAGTTTCTTTTGGAACCCAGTTTATATATATACACATATAGCTACACATGCTAAGAAACTGAGGAAGGGGTGGAAACATAGAACAATGAAAGGGCTGTGAGTGGCCAATCAGACTAGGCTGGGATTGGAGGAAATGCACACAAAGAGGATGTTATGTAACAAGGAGCAAGGGGTTGGAGTGTGGGTCATAGAAAGATAGAAGGAGGCATGATCAAAGAAGTACCATACAGGATGGTAATTAAGGACATGAATAGTGAATGGAGGCAAGATGTGAATGGAGGTGAGATGAAGGGGCTTATAGTAAAGGGGGCCAGAGTGGCCACAGAAGAGGGAGGTGTGTGTGGGGGAGGGAGGGGGGGGGGTGGGTAAACAAAGGGGAGCTTAAGTGGAGGAGGTGGGATTAATTATTATTATTATTTATTATTATTATTTATTCGACCAAAAAGCATAATACAATGTAAAATACAACACAACTATAGGTATGCACAAATTACAAAAATACAAGTTACAAGACAGAAGAAAATAGTAGAAGCAGTGTGTGGGTCAGGGTTCACAAAAGTAAAGTACTGTTGCCCTAGGGCATGTGAACCCTCACACACTGGCTCCAGAAGATGCAGCATTACGGAACATAAATAACAATAAACGTATACCTAGATCTATCAACGTCCAAATTTAGCTAAATATACTTCCACATATAATAGAGAATGCATAGATGAAATGATTATATCAATTAATGTGGCTCATACTTATATGGATTTACGGAAAATATAAGTTAGAAAACATGCACTGTATTTCGCGGTATGGACATTGGTATTACCGCTCCATCGGCTAAAGCAAAGTTGCATATTAAATGATTATTGCAACTTAATAACCTTGGTAGCCGAAATGAGCCTTTTTAACAGAGAGAATAAACTTTTTTTTAAATGAATAAGTTAAAGAATGATTCTAACAATTAATGTAATGAAAATATATTACGTAATTATGAGTTATACAAAGTAAACATGCTTTGTTCTACATGTTTCGCGATAATAAAGGAATTTGGCATTAGTATTACCACTCCGTCGACTATTTATGATAAGACCCAGACAGTGTAAAATGGCAAGGAACAATACAAAAGCGAAGTTGCATATCAACATGATCAACGTATTGCAACCTATTGAACAGATGAAGAGTGGTGGTATGAAAAGGAATGCTGATGGGGAGGGGGGGGGGGGGGGGGGGGGGATAAGAATGGGTGATGATCAGTGGAAATATGGAGAATGAACCAGAGAAAGAAGGATGTACGAAAATCAGACAATGCATATGACTGTACACAAATGGAACCCTGTAGAAAAATGGAAAATGAGAGTGTAATGTCAGCTATATTATTTGACAAAATTGTATAGTTTTAACGTATTCCTTCAAGGATTCTTAAATGTACATTATCGTGTATCATTGAACTGATTGAAGAAATTATGTCAACAATCTATTTGATTACTGTTTTCTCTCTTTCTTTTTTCCTTTTACTGAATCATCATTCTTTCTTCCCAAGAGCAAGAGCGCCAGCTCAAGCCTATCGGATTAAGTTACCTAAAAACAACAACAACAACACCGGGGTCAGTGACAGGGTTGCCATTTGGCCTTTTTTTCGGCCAGATTCCAGAAATCTGGCCGAATAAAATTTAGTTTGGCCGTGAAAAAAAATAACTTCACGGCCAAACAAATTTGGCCGAATTTTGGCCGTAAAAAGAAAATCTGGCCGTGAATTTTCATTTCTGGCCTTTTTCATAATTAAACAGAAAATATATCCTTAAAACTATTTTAAAATGTAATAAAACTTGAAATAATGTGTACAACATTCCTATCATTTGCCATGCGAGCGAGAACGAGCCAAACGTTTGCAAGTGCAGTGCGCCAATGTTATTCACGCGGTATGTGTTTGGAGAGAATCCCGGACGATTCGTTCGCTCGATCTGGACGTACGGACAGAGCGCGTTGATAGAAACATGCGCTCTGGACAAATTAGTCTTGTTCGTAATTCAGACACATGAACAATGCGTTTTTGTATATATTTTTTCTGGAAACATATTTTTGTGAATTTGTTGATAGAGTGGACTACTAAAGGTGTTCATTTATAAGAATATTATTTTTGGGAGATAATGGTAAGCCTAAACTCCCATACCCCTCTATTCACGTGACCAGCACGTACAAATTTGACATAACTATTTCTATTCGACCTATTCCCCTTGGCCATGACATCTATTTCAGACCCGAGTGTATTTTATATCCAAACTTGTTTTCCTTTTTTCTTCTAAATCTTGCCGTTTTCTTACTAAGATCTGTTAAATCAATAGCATAGGCATTATTTAAACATTGGGAAATGTATGACAGTGTGTCGAGAGCCTGACTTTTTAGAGATTTTGCATGGGGGGTATACCTATATACTGCTTTTTTTTATGTAGATACAATTTGGCCGTGAAAGTTGGCCGTGAAAAAAAAAGTTTGGCCGAATTTGGCCGTGAAACGTAAAGAGTCTGGCCGTCAAGACTAGCCGCGATCTGGCAACCCTGGTCAGTGAGCTGAGTCGACGTAGACCCATGCAACGACTGTGTAATTTATTATTTGGTAAGTATTTTCCTCCATAATTATTGCTCGATCGTAGTGGTTTGTGATGTATTATGATAATGTCAGAAATGTTGAATATGTGATATTAATTGAGTCATGTTGTCATGTAATGAAGAGCCTTTAGATATGGGTTTTACAAGCTAAATATTTTAGGTGGTGACGACAGTACTGTCCCATACAATGAAATTTGTGTTGGGTCCTTGACTGTCTGCAACATTTTCATTTGACTTCATAAATTAAAACACTAACTCTACAGAACGCCAGCGCTTGCGCTGGCGTTCTAGTGTTCTACGACCACTTAATGAAGCCCCCAAACTTGCACTTTTTTAAGCACGATATTTTGATGAAATATATTGACCATTATGGTTCGAAACTTGGCGCTAATGCAGTTTCGTACTTTTTTTTTTTTTTTTTTTTTTTTTTTTTTCTCCAACGCTTTATTTGTCTTTAAACTCAGCTAAATTACCGTTTCTACACCAGTAACGGATCACCTACCCACATTGATGCATGAAGACGTTTGTGACTATATAATTGTTTTAATTTTCATAACTGGAAGAGGAATGTGCATCTAATATCAACTTTATCATCTCCTTTTTAAAACTGATAAACCTCAGTTCCATGATCATCGCGCAAAAGTGAGAAATTAGCCTTCAAAATAGTGTCATCTAGTGACAAAATGTACAGATTTCAGATTTTCAAGAAAAAAACGGGGGGGAAAAATAAAATATTTTTAAAAATAAGATGTTTAAAAAACAAAAATATGCCGACGGATCTAGAATTTCTATATTATTAACGCAGGAAGATGTTCTGGTATACACCCCACAGCATTTTCCCGGTGTTTGGGTGCAGGCGTATAGTACAAAAAGGCAAATTTTAATGTATATTTACAGCAGAAATTATCTACACCAGTAACGGATCACCCCTTTTCAAATCCTTCTAAAAACAAAACAAAAGATCAGATTTAATTTTGTTTTGCTGTAGGGCAATTCCAAGCAAACGCCGTGACGGTCAGAGGGTGTTTCTCACAATGAAAGTCCAAATAACTCATAAAATCTAAATATCTAGAACCAACTTTTGATATGCATCTGTAACCACTATCCTACCAATAATTTACAATAGGCAAGAAAACCAAAATTCCCAATAAATTATTAATTATGAATATCAATATCTGCCGTAACACCGTGACGGCAAAAAGACATGGGTTTCTTACATGCTAAGAAACTAAGTAAACTCTGTGAACTACAGGAACATTTTGCACTTTTGTCACATTGATTCTTTGTATTAGACATCAAGCTAGAACATCCAAATAAAAATGTAGAAAAAATCCAATGCTCATAGTAAATATGATATCATAAATGTATCTATGCACTGTAACGCCGTGACTGTAACGCCGTGACCTCTGAATTGTACATGTTATATCTATGGGAGATATTAAAGAGATGAATAATATGATATAATTTTAATGTAGTGATCCAGAATCAATAAAGAACTAGATGAATGGGTGATATAACCAAGATGCTATTAAATGATCATCCGCATGACACAAATTTGCAGCACAGCGCCCTCTATTGATCAAAAAATCTTTTAGGACATAATTGAAATTCTTATCTATTTCAGAAGTTAGTTAATGGAACCATCAAATATTAAAACCAAAATACATACTTAAATGTAACAATGAAATATGAGACCTTTGACATCTGACCTTTGACCTTGTTTCTCAAAATAACATACAAATGTTTAATTTTTGGTCTGCACAGTGCATATTTGCAAGTGATTTGTTTCATGTAACATGATTTCAGAGTTAGTAAATGTTTGTTTTTGAATTGGTAATTATCCGAGTGACCTTTGACCTGTGCCCCAAACAGTTTCAGAAAATTGTCTTTTACCTACAGTACTCTTTCTAACATTGATTCTGGAACTTAATTGTGAGAACAAAAAACAACAACAATATTTTGACCTGTTGACCTATGACCTCCCATGACCCCATTCCCTAATCAGGTCATATACTTCACTGGACGCATACCAGTATTATTATCATGTTATCCTTCAAGGATTCTCAAACTATCTTGATAATAATATAATTTTTACATATTTGTTAGCTATGTGACCTTTGACCTTTGACCTCATGGACCAAAATCATATCCAATAATTCGTACCTCTAAATACATGGATTGTACAAAGTTTGAACGAAATCCATCCAACGATTCTTGAGATATTGCAAAAAAAAGAACACTGATGTACAGATGAACATACAGACAGACGGACATACAACCCATACACATACATGACTCGGGTAACTTTGAGATGGAAACATTATCAACTGACCCTATTCATATAATTATAGCATGAGCAATGCCCATGCATACCTACAAAAAATATCTTACACTATTTGATTATGTCTACTGTGTTATGTCAATGGGAATCCAGTAGGTAGCGTCACGGCGTTACACAAAACGTAACGCCGTGACCAAATTGATATTGATTATATTAATAAGTGGTAAAAGATAATGCTGCTATTCAGCATGCATATTATAGCCCTATGGGCTAATACAGAGAAAACAAAAAATTATTTCATTCCCATTCATATTTTTCCAGAAATATTAAAAATATATGTTTTTAGTGTAACGCCGTGACATATTAATGATTGTAAATAAGACAGTCACTGAAGCGGAACGAAGAGCGAAAATGACGAAATTGATATTTATCTGAAAAATTGAAGCAATGATCCTATCAACACTGAAATAAAATTTCATGAATACTCCTTTTCGCAGTTCTTTTATGCTTAATATTTAATTGAATGTTTTGTGAAAATAACTGAAAATTAATTTATGCTATATATTAACAATAAAATAATAGTTTACAATTTTTTTTTTCAAAAACAAAATACATTTTTGGAAAGTTCAATCTTTTAGCTTTCATTTCATACCAAATTTGTTATGGTACAACGAATTTGAAAAATCAGTGGTTATGTCAATGTTTGCTTGGAATTGCCCTGTAACAATGTATTTCACTAGAATCTGTGATATTTCTAACTTGAAAATCGAAAATTACTTGGATATTTTGGTAAAATCGGGTTTTTGTGTGATATTTGCTAACATTTCATAAGGATCAGGTGTGGCAGAATTCAACTCCTCATAACTAAATAAGGAAGTACGTTTAAGAAGTAACATTTTTCCTGGATATTAATTGCTAATATGCTAACACTTTGATGAAAAAATTAAGATAATTGGTCAATTATTTTTAAAATAAAGCCAGGTGATCCGTTACTGGTGTAGTGGTGATCCGTTACTGGTGCAGCGTAAGGGGTTCGTAAAACGCGCAGTGATTTGCTTATTAGTGCCGGAATGAGTTTGAATTGACAATATTCGTAATCTGCACTATTTTAGCTTTCCAACGATGTATGATAGTCCATAAAAAATATTTTGTCTTAGCAAGAAATTGTATCCACCAAAAAGTGATCCGTTACTGGTGTAGCTACGGTAGTTCATATTACTCACTGCACTTTGTCCTTATCCCTCGATGGTCTGTTGTAATATTTTGGTCAACATTTAAGCCCTTTTTTTGGCGACTTTAATCGATGGTTTTGAAAGCGTCGCGGCACCAGCTTTACGGCCGGTCGCAAAAATCGAAATAGCGGGACTGCACAAGCAACTATGCCGTTAGCTACCGGTGACATGAACGTGGAGAGAGTACCGTACTCTGACGGGCATGTTTATTTACCAATGTTATGAATTAGGGATCTAGTATTAGTAACTTTGTTGACGTGCAAAAAACTGATGAAAGTCTACTCTAAAATAATCAAATGACAAAGCAGGTTGATAATAAAATGTGTACAATATATGTGATCTGGTATGTCCAATGACTTGAGAGACTAAGAGTAGACGTGATTGGAGAAAATGCCATGGTAAACTGATTTTATATGACCAAGTTATGAGCAAAATTGCAAAAAGCCAAAAGAGATAATTTGCCTTACAAATCCCAATACTTTGGTTAAAATAAATATCTAAATAATTTAGTTTCATTACAACAAGCCTCCACAGACCACACTAAACTTTTTTCCTTACTGGCCCGTTTGGGCAAGTAAAATCATAACTTTTCCAATTCTACTCGACCAAACAGGAAACTTACTTGATCTTGACCACTTGGTCCTAGCTGGATTTTAATGAATTTCAAATACTTATTTGTTGTAATCTAGACCTAAGGAATTATGTTCAGTTTGCATTCTTCCACATACAGATGAAAAGGATTGGCAACAATGGCCATCCTAACAGCGAGGTCCTATGAGGTGCTATGGACCTTCACCGGTCTCCAGTCCTTCCCGCTGATGGTAGCCTATCTCATCATGATCGGTCTATCGCCTCTCTATCAGAGACTCACCCAGCCACGGTCTCTGAGAACAGTGAGAAACATGTTCCTTTATATAATTTTTTGTTTTATCTTGTAGCTGGACAATTTGAGTCATTTAAAGGGACTGTACGCCTTTTGCAAATCGTCTGAACAGTTTCCGGTAGACGGATGAGGATGAACGTAACACACACACAAAAATTCAGATCGAACAGCACTGTAATTTGGATTCTACGGTCAATAAAGGAGTTTAACTGATTAAGCATGAAATTACAACAATATTGTACTTATTCTTGTAAAGGTATTTTGGAGCCGACATTTAGGTCTCGAAAAGGAAGAATATACAATTACATGTAGTCAGTTTTAGCGAGTATTGGTTATTTTGTTTAGTATTCGCTTAATACGCCGTTGTTCAATCACAACCTGTGCGCGGGTCATGTAGTGGTCACGCACAGCAACATGGTACTCCGTGGAATGGGCCGTGAGCGAAATTTCGCACTGGGTGAATACTCGTATAATTCACAATTAAACGCGCTGTGTTGTTTTATTATTTTGAGGTCTATAACTCCAAGAAAAAGAGATTTCAAGCCCTAATTTATTTAGGCATGCATGACATTTTTATGCCTCCGCAACGAAGTAGCCGGAGGCATTATGTTTTCGGGTTGTCCGTCCGTCCGTACGTACGTACGTACGTCCGTACGTCCCATTCTCGTGATCGCGTTATCTCAAGAACCGATTGACGGATTCTCGCCAAACTTGGTACATGTATGTATCCTGGAGTGCCAATGATCTGATTAGATTTTGGGGTCATGAGGTCAAAGGTCAAAGGTCACAGGGCTCATTATATATGCAAAAATAGCTCGTGATCGCATTATCTCAAGAACCAATGGACGGATTCTCACCAAACTTGGTTCATGTATGTATCCTGGAGTGCCAATGATCTGATTAGATTTTGGGGTCATGAGGTCAAAGGTCAAAGGTCACAGGGCTCATTATATATGCAAAAATAGCTCGTGATCGCATTATCTCAAGAACCAATGGACGGATTCTCACCAAACTTAGTCCAAGTATGTATCTTGGGGGGCCGATAAACTGATGAGCTTTTGGGGTCATGAGGTCAAAGGTCACATGGCTCATATGCAAAAATAGAGCTTTGATCGCGTTATCTTAAGAAGTGATTGATGGATTTGTACCATACTTGGTACATGTATGTATCTTGAGGTGAATAATAACTGGTTAGATTTTGGGGTCATGAGGTCAAAGGTCAAAGGTCGCAGGGCACAATATATATGCTAAATTAGCTTGTAATTGCAAAATCTCAAGAACTGAATGTCATATTTCAATAAAACTTGGTACCTGAATGTATCACAGGAAGCCATTGTAGCCATCAGATTTTGGGGTCATAAGGTCAAGGTCACATGACTCGTTATGCCAAAATACCTTATTAATTGCAATATCTCATAAACCAGTTGATAAATAACCATCAAAATTGAGTTGAAGAATTAATTCAGTGCATGTTGATTTTTGGGGCTTGATATAAATCACGCAATGGCGGAGGCATCATTTTCGACTGCGCGCAGTCGAAGATCCATCTAGTCTTTCTTATAAGACAATAACCTCGCAACTTTTGAAATTTGTCTTGCAAATTTATGAAAATGAGGAAGAGTCTTTTCAAGTTGTGGTAGCGTGGTGGTGGAGGCAAATGCAATGAACAATTTCAAAGTGACATAGGGCAAGGTAAACGGAACAAGGCATATATGTATGTAAGCTGCATCAAAGCAACAATCAATTAGAACTCCAATTAGAATCAGAGTTGTTCCTCAATTCTAAATCCTCAAACCATTCCTAAATGTTACAAAACAAATTTTAGAACTGGAAACCTAAATTTTAGTGTCTATAATCAAGAAAATAATTAATTTTTTCATTTTAGGGGGCTTTTTTTTCCAATGTGATGTATATCAAAAAATATTTCCCATAATACCCTATGGTAATTTTAGGGGCTACCTACTCATTTCAGGGGGCTATTTTGAAAATTAGGGGGCAAAGTCACCCTCAGCCCCCGTGTATTTCCTACCCTGTTTATAATGCTTATCTATTATCTATGAGGCAAAGTCCTTTCAAGTCAGTTACATTTCCTTCACGTTAGTTAGAAAGACATTCTCAGAGCATGAAAATAAAGTTCAAGTATTAGTATAGAATCAGTGCAGACTTGTGAATATAAAGCTAAATAGTAATTTCAAGTGATCGGACCGTCTCTCATTGTCACCGATCTACTGCTTTTTCAGAACTCGCCAAGCCTCTTGATCCTTGTTCTGCTAGCAGGGTAGGAAATATATACGGGGGCTGAGGGCGATTTTGCCCCCTAATTTTCAAAATAGCCCCATGAAATCAGTAGGTATCCCCTAAAATTACCATAGGGTATTATATGAAAACATTTCTGGATATCCATCAGATTAGAAAAAGTAGCCCCCTAAAATTAGAAATTAATTCCTGAATGGTCTGCTAGTCACATTCTTTTATTTGAACAACAAAACATGAAAATTATTTTCAAATGGCAATGTTTTTATATATAAAGTAAAAATTGACTTTTGTTGTTTATGTTTGGAGATGTTGAATATCTGCAAAAGGTACTTTGTATTCATAGGCATACGAGGTAAGGTGGAGGGGGCCAGATGAACACTTCAATCGTAAATATCTTTTTAACGAAAGGGAAATTTGAAAAACCAAAACCTGTCCCATGCTTTTAATGTTAATACGAACACAACAAGGTATGAGGGAACCGCTATAATTCCAATTGGATTTTGAGGATTTGGACAATATTACTAAGTCCCTTTAAGATGTGATTTACATTGATGGTAAAAAATAATGTTTGTTGTTCAATTGGAGAGGTACACAGTGAATGCAAATGTACAAGGTGGAAATCTGCATCAAATTAGTTGTAGTAACGTAAGTCAATATCTGAAGATGTGATTAACAACATTGATGGTATAAAAAGGACTTTTGTTGTTCATTAAAGCGGTGGTCACAACCCGCCGTACTTGCAAGTGCGTGCTGTCTACTTGCAAAAACGTGTACATTTTATATATTTTGTTGTCCTTCACATGTCTACAGATTATGATCTACTACAACTACCTATGCAGCTTCATCAGTGCCTGTACCTTGCTTGGATTCATCGCGGGGATGATCAACTCTGGCTCCATATTCAAGAAAGAGGGCAATCCCATTCTGCTAAATAGGTAATCCCAGTAACCCATTCCTGGTCGAGAATTACTTCAAGGCAAAATTTATATTTTAAAAATGCGTCCTTATGTCGTCAAAATAGGTGGAAAATATTTAGTTATGGACATTTAAGAAATTCATTATTTTGAAGTTGCCAATTGACGAAATACGATTGGAATACATGTAAGTGGTAATGCATTGCCAATGAAGGATTTTCCTAAATTATTGTGATCTACGCACTAATACAGATCGTTAAAAACAAAAATGAAAGAAGGTGCAGAAACAAAATGCAGTCAAACCTAGGTATAGTGATCATTTAGGGAAAGAAAGAAAAGAAAAGTGACCACTGTAGACTGGTCACCTCAATATAAAGATTTCATAACAATGTTTTTCTGTGCAAGGGAACATTTTTTGTGTCCACCATAGGCAGATTGGCTGCTGTAGACAGGTTTGACTGTAGTAACATTTAGATAGCTTTTAGATATTCTTGCGTCAATGGTGGTGTTGAAATGACTTTTATATGAACCTGCTTCTCATACAAACACAACACCATTGGAAAGCATGTTTCATTTTTGTATTATCCTTTTTGTCTCACTCCTTATTCCAGCTTCTTGTTGTACTGATGTATCAAGAACATCAAGTTTCTTGACTAGCGATCCTGCTCCACAAACAGCATTATGTAATTTATACCATGCAAGCTTGTAATTGGTGATAACTTAAAAAGCTTTTTGTTAATAATTTTTCCTTTCTCCCCATTCCAGCTTCTTTTTTTACTGATGTACCAAGAACGTTGAGTTGCTTGACTCTGCAATGATTCTGCTCCACAAACAACATTATTTAATTTAAAACTGTGTAAATGTTTTAGTTAATAATTGCCTGTTTTATTAACCATTTTCTTTCTCCCAATTCGGCTTCTTTTTACCAAGAACATTGAATTGCATGCCACCTTTTTGTATGATCCTGCTCCACAAACAGTGCGAATGCATATTATTTCATTTTTGCCATTGGTATATATAGTGGAACCTCATTATAACGAGGTCCTTGGGACCATGAAAATTACCTTGTTATATCGGGTTTCTCATTATATCAGGATTCAAAAAAAGAGATATATAAAGAGCTGGGACCAGCAAAATCCGACCTCTTTATAACGAGGTTCCACTGTATTAACTTCTTTTTTTTTCTCCCCATTCCAGCTTCTTTTTCTACTGGTGCACCAAGAACATCGAGCTGCTTGACACGGTGTTCATGATCCTGCGTCACAGGCGACGCCAAATCTCCTTCCTCCACGTGTACCACCACGCCAGTATGGTCCTGCTCACCGACTTTGCGTATCGCTACGCTCCGTGGGCCGGCATCGCGTTCGGTCTCTCCATCAACTCGTTCGTCCACGTGTGCCTCTACTATTATTACGGCTACACCGCGGGTCGGGTCGCCGGCGGCGGCGCCCCGTCGTGGAAGCGCCACATCACGGAGCTGCAGATCACGCAGTTCTGCATTGGACTCGTGCACAACACCGTAGGATGGCTGTACCACGGCTTCTGCATCTATTCGACGTTCTACGGAATGAGCATGCTCTACCTCTTCTCGGCCTTCTACTACAACGCTTTCTTGCGTAAACGGAAAGGAGAATAAAAAGTAGTTATAAATTATGTCTCAGTCCAGTCTCATATATATGGATCACTATTAAATCCGAGTGCCTTTTACGATAATGCTTTCAGGCGTAAACAGAAAGGGGAGTGAAAAGTACTTGGGTGTTATGAAGGTGTTTTTACAGGCATGAGTTCATTTTGTATTTCCTTTCTGATATAAGGAGTTACTTGTAAAGGGGAGTGAAAAGTACTTGGGTGTTGTGAAGGTGTTTTTACAGGTACGAGTTAATTTTGTATTTCCTTTCTGATATAAGGAGTTACTTGTAATTACAAGGTAATTTTCACGGTCTCAAACTTCTCCTTATAACTAGTGCAGAGGTGTTCTGTTTAAAGGGATAGTACAGTTTTGGTTTAGAGGTCGTTTCAAGAAATAATTAATTTGTAAGGTAATGGAAAACTAAGTGTAATATTTGGAAGAGCATGTGATTTTAAAAATAAAACAAACTTTATTTGATATCAATAATGAAATATCAATGAATGCATCAGATTAGAATAAATGTGGGACCCACATTTATTCATTAATTTAAGAAAAATGTATATAATGCGTACACTTTTTCAAAAATATACCAAAGTGGTTCTTAAATAGTTGTAAATGATCTCTCTATTGAATCATTATTTCAACAAATCATCACATTCCCAATTTTGTATAAAATATGGTTGAAACCAATATATTTGTGTTCTAACGGCTACTTTTTGAATGAAAACAGCATTGTAACTCGTCGTTTGCAAGTTTGCCGAGCCAGTGCTAGACGCAAGTATGAATGGGGTGAAAGAGATAGCTTGCCAATGTGTTCATGTCAACATGATTATCTTTCAATTTAAAAACAGATTCTACAAATGTATTTACATGTGATCAACATTCCTCTGTCAGTACTAATGAACTTAATTGTTGTACTTATTTTAAATGTTTTTTTTTTTATTTGGGGGGATGTCAGGTAAAGTTTTGTTTAAATGTATTTTTATATTATTATTTTTTAATTTTTTTTTTAGCAGATGTTTCTGCATTTATTGAAAAATCAAATACAACATATTCAAATAACAATAATAGTATATTTATAATTGATTTACATAAAATGTGACAATTGAAATACACAAAGAAAATACATAAATGAAAACTTGAAAGTATCGACGTAAATCAAAGAATCGGGGGGGGGGGGGGGGGGGGAGTACATGGCGCTGTTATCTCAAAGTTATGTTGTTAATTTCTTTAGGGAAATGAAAAGGGCTCTTCTGAATTCAATGTGATGTTTGTAATACATTTTTTTACAGTATTATTATGCCTCTGCCAACGAAGTGGCCAGAGGCATTATGTTTTCGGGTTGTCCGTCCGTTACAGAATTAATTCAGTGCATGTTAATTTGAGCTTGATATAAAGATCGCATGATAGCGGAGGCATCATTTCGAACTGCGCGCAGTCGAAGATCCATCTAGTTCTAAATATATTTGCAGGTCAACAATTTATTATTCATCTTGCCAAATTGTACTTCTGATTGCCATGAGAAGGCTGAAATTTAGAAATTTGTCTGATATGTTTAAGTTTTCAACATGATTAATAGGATCAGTTCCAGGGTTATTTTAGCGATACTTTTTTTTGTAAGATTTGCCTTTTTACACTTACCATTTTTGTACTTGTATTTAACATCTCAATTTGTTGTTAAAAGAATTAGCCAGTTGAAAGTTTGTACAGGGTTATTTTCAGTGATGGACATTACAATGTTTACATTCATGTTGTTAAATTGTTCATTCGGATAGTAATAAATAATACATTAATTCTGAGAAGACTGAAAAGTGTGAATACATACCTAACTGCCGAAGCAGCTCCTTTGAGATGGACCTTGCCAAAGCAAAGAATATTTGTTTATATAAGATGATGACGTCATAATTACGGGGAATTGAGCATTCCTATTGGTTGATTACTGATGCTTAATCCGGTATAGTAAATGGTAAAGTTATAGTGCATAATGCACTATAACTGTGCAGGGGATGGCCTTGGAGTGCGTAATGTGCGCTTGTGCGCTTGTTCTTGAATGGGGAAAATGCGCAGAGCGCGCAATTATTTTTAATACGCGCTGGCCCTTGTACAAAGTACGCAGGGCCGACAAGAGAACACTCACAATTTGAGCAAGGACAATTTGGGTTTATCAACATGATAACAAAATCAGTTCCTCAAAATAATCATCTTATATAACAAATAGTACATGATTCCTGTCGTTAAATATTCCATAATAGACACCTCTATATTTTTAATTTCTCTTGTGCGATTATATTGCACTCGGCCTGCGGCCTCGATGCAATATAATCGCTCTCGAGAAATTAAAAATGTATCGTTGTCTATTCTGGTATATTCAACTCCAAACCATGCACTATTTGTATAATAGATTTTGGTATATTTTTTCGCAAATGTGTTAATGGTACACAAAGTCTTGACATGATGCAAGTTAATATAGCAATTAGATACAAAGTATGTATGTTTATGTATACATGTATGTGTATAAAGAAAGTCATATCAAAGTGGGAGTGCCTGCAAATATTGAAAAGTTCATTAATTTGATAATTATATAGCAAATATATATGATAAATGTCTTTCATGCATTTGGTGTAATTGCTGCCATCTTTGTTTTCAAATGTAGCAATGACAGTGTTCTACTCTTGACTCTGAACTTACTAAAATTATTTCTCTATAACTGGATGTTTCTCATTACATTTTATCTATGAACTGTTTACTGTTCAAAATCATTCTTACTTTGGCCCTATAATTACATTGTATGTACTGTACATGAACTCTTCAAAATCCTACTCACTTTGTTGATAATATCTTTGACATCTATGAACGTTTGAGGAATCATTACAAACTATTACAGTGCTGGAAATGAGCACAGGCACGCAGCTGGCCTAGGGTCACAAAACATTGATCTTAAATTCCACTGGCCCGAATTGGGCAACCAAATGTGACTTTATTTGGTGCCACCAGATTCAGGTTATGGGCCATTCAAGTTTGACAAAGTTGTGTATTTGCTCGGCCATAACTGGACCAAAAGCCAGGGTTTCTAGCATCGTCCCTGAATCGTTTTGAGTTTAGAAATCCAGTTTTGGGTGGGCCACTTAAATTTAAGGTTCATAACGTGTGCAGGATTGACATCAGTAGTTATGGGGTCTTGATAATATAAGTTATGCACGTCAGTTTGGTACTTGTAGAACAAACAAAATAATAGTGATCAACTCTATCATATAAATGTATACTTTATTCTTGATGATTCTTGATGAAACTGAAAGTAAACAATAAATTATGTCTTTCAATATCTTGGCTTTCTATTGATGTGCGACATTGGTTAAATATTTAATACATTTTCTACCATGAAATTATGCAAATTATGCACAAATATTATGAAACTTACAGGTGAGATTTTATTTGGGAATATAAAGGAGAACATTAATTTTTGTATTATGTATACCGTTTCTGCTACGTCATTATTTTAGAGCACATCAATGTATCGATTTTGATTTAAACTAAGAAGAAATTATAGCTGGGCTTTATTTGTTCAACTTGTTCAGTAATGTGTATTCATTGGTGCCATTATACAGTCCTAATTAATTTTTGAATTCAAACATAGAGGAAACTGCCTAGAAAAATATTTGAAATGATTGAAAATGAGCAAAGAAAAATAGGCTTTGCCGGGAATTAAACCCTGAGACTCCGGATTGCTATACCGGTGCTCAAAACCCATTGAGCCACGGAAGACTCTTGAATGGGGGGAGGGGGGGGGGGGGGGGGGGGGGTTCCCATGAAACCCTAATTTATTGTTGACGTCTTTCTTTTTACTTGTGAAATTTCTTTGTTTCTATTCCGAAGTGCATTATACTTTGCAGTAGCTATAGTATTATCAATGGCTGTAGCGAGCTTGCGTGGCAAGCAGGGCGCATCAAACAGGCTCTTGGCATGAATTATGCCTGGAAATGATTCTCCTCTTTTTTTTTTCATTTTTAAATGTTCAATTATTTCCATTATTCTGCAAAATATCAAATAAACAAATTTACCAACCAGTCTGCTTGCTCAATAATTTTCTGAGCATCTTTGAGACTTACAGTTGCCAGCAAAATTATTCAACCCCCACCCATATTTGGACATCTGCAAAATGAGTGACAATTACAACCTCAGACATATTACTAAATCATTCAAGTGGTGAACAGATGGGTTTATTACAATTGAATATCAGACACCACTTGAATGATTTAGTAATATTAGTCTGCAGTTGTAATGTCACTCATTTTGCAGATGTCCATAAATGGGAGGGGGTTGAATAATTTTGCTGGCAACTGTAATTAATTATAATAAAAATGCTTTATTGAAACTTGTCACCTATCATTACTTGATACATTTAACCCCCTTGACTATGGGAACTGGTGGGGGGTTGTGTAACAAAGTCTATGGGAATTTTATAATCCTTGAAGTGAACGGGTTAAGGCTTGGAATCCACAATGGACATTGAAGGAGGTTTGTGTAAACCACGTTTTTAAACCATGGTCTGCATCTATGAAGTGGCTGCTCATAGACAAGTGGAAAACTATTTATAATTTATAATGATATGACTCTTAGTGCTTGCTAACAGCAAATTACACCATGGCATCTGAGAAGGACAAACATTTATTCGGTGCCTTCAGCAAATGGGTGGCATCAACATATGTTAACCAGTAAGGAGTATACATTTCTTTCCTCCATCAGTTTACAAATGGCACTCTTATAGTAATAACCATGGTTTACACAAACCTCCTTTGTGAATTCCACCCTAAGTGTCGGACATATTCCTGTTGTGACTTCTCTAATACAGTGCTATATTTATAAAATGCATTACTATCAATTTATTATGCCTTTGATACATGTTTAAGTGTTTACTAATTCTTGGAAGATAATTGATCAGTACTTTTTTTATATGCTTGTATCATTTTTAAATCGGTGGAAAGACTTGTAATAAATCAGATACACGAGTTTATATTGGACTGCTTGAACGTGTACATTATTTAAATTGGTTATCTTTATGAGTATTTAATGAGAACAATGGTTATAATTATGAGCGTCTCAAATTAATTGTTGCGATGACTGGTTGATACAAGGATGTTTGTGTTTGAAGGTTTTTGTAATATTAAGTATTGTTTAACAAATATTGTGAGACCTTAAATTCCCCCACTCAGCGATGTGCACCCAAATGGGTAGAAGGGGGGTCAACATGGCCCTGCTCCCCTCCCCCTTGTCACACACACACGCACAATATTCACTGACGCCATTCTTTCTATACATTTGTCTACCTTTTAGAACAGATTGTCCTGCTCATGTACACGTACGTGTCATGGGAATAAGTGTCCCTTTCCCCCATCTTGCCCACCTTGGTATTGATTTAACCTGGACAAATCCCCCCCCGCCATTCTAGCTTGCCACTGCAGTGA
>JBAMJV010013691.1:0-18223 GCA_037951105.1 Echinarachnius parma | reverse complement strand
CTTGGAGTTAAAAAAATGTCATATTCGGACAAAAACACCCAACATTAAAGCATGTTATAGTCGGGCACAGTCATATATTGTAGCGGAACACCCTTTTCGGTATTGGCGCGGCTCTGCACCACAGAAAAGGACGGCGGGAAATCCAACAATCGGTTCCTCCGGAATTTGGTCAGGATGCCGAAATCGCCGACTGTTGAATACGCCACCGGTTCCGGCCAAGATTAACCGAGTTCGTAGTTTGTGGATCCGTTTGGTCGCAATCTACGACCTGTTAGCTCCGCACTGGATGGAGATCTCGCACTGTTGGTTGGAGATGAACTTCACTCGTTGCTTGCCCCGTCGGTTGATGTTTGGTTCGGCTGAACCAAATCCGTTGCTACGTTGCTGGGTTTTCATATGTACCTCTACTCCTCGAGTCCCAAGTCTCTTGGCACGGTGCTCGTATCTTCACACCTGTCTTGTGATCTTCGCTCTGACTTTCTTGTGTACCTCTACTCCTCGAGTCCCAAGTCTCTCGGCACGGTGCTCGTACCTTCACACCTGTCTTGTGATCTTCGCTCCGACTTTCTTGTGTACCTCTACTCCACGAGTCCCAAGTCTCTCGGCACGGTGCTCGTATCTTCACACCTGTCTTGTGATCTTCGCTCCGACTTTCTTATGTACCTCTACTCCTCGAGTTCCACGTTTCTCGGCACGGTGCTCGTATCTTCACACCGGTCTTGTGATCTTCGCTCCGACTCCCAGCCCCTTCCAGGCCCAATTAGTTATCAGAACTAGACAGCACTTTCAACATGCCATTCCGGCACTCCGCCTACATGCCATCACTGAATCGATCGATCAATCCATATGTCTCATAATCGATCCCTAATAATTCCCGATTAGTACCACAAATGATTAATAAACTCCTATCTCCATCTGCCATAGCCTATACAATCAGCCCATCCTCTTCATAATTATTAATCCACGATTCCACAATCAAACCCCGCACTACTTCGTGCTATTCATTCTTATAACCCAACTACAACTAATTGCTTTACGAAATTAACCATGATGTAATGGCTATTTCATTACAAAATTGTGTTTGGGTAACTTCAGGTCATATTCGGGAAATTCGGACAGATAGTATTTAATTTTCGGGCGGTTAATTTTCTGGTATAGAGGGCGCTTCAAGAAATATTTTGATTGTGATGTAATGAAAAACTGAGTGTAACATTTGACAGAGCATACAGTTTTTATGATAGAATTAACTTCATTTGATCGAAATCGCTTCAGAAACAGCTACCAGAACGTCAATGACGTAGCGCTCATCCGGCATCTCGCAACATTAATATCGCAAAATTTCATGTGGTACACTTTTCAACTGGTCAAAAAATAAAAATTTGATGTCCTGGCAGGGACATAAAAAAAAATTAAAAAAATTAGAGTGAAAACAATATAAATTTGACGCCCCGGAAGGGACATGGGGGGAAAAAATAAAATTATTATTAAAAAAAAAAAATAATAATTAAAACAAATAAATAAATAAAAATGTAAAAAACATAATAAAAAAAAAAATAATAAAAAATTACCATAATTAATTAATGGAGAAACATTTCAAAATTCTGTGTACAAGTTTAGTGTACGAAAGTTAGCTCTACCAGATAAAGCAAACCAAATCAAAATCGGTCGAGAAATGAAGGAGAAGAAGTATTTTTTGTGATTTCGAAAAAATTTGCATAAATTACCATAGATAATGAATTTCATGATTCTGTGTAGAAGTTTTAAATCCCCCTCCTAGCCCTATTAGATAAACCAAACAGAATGAAAATCGGTCAAGAAATGAGGGAGAAGAAGCAATTTTTGTTATTTTTGGAATAAATTTGCATAAATTACCAAAATTAATTAATGGAGAAAAATTTCAAAATTCTGTGTAGAAGTTTAGTGTACCAAAGTTAGCTCTACCAGATAAAGCAAACCAAATCAAAATCGGTCGAGAAATGAAGGAGAAGAAGCATTTTTTGTGATTTCGAATAAATTCTCTTTCAAGACAGACATAGAAATAATATAAAACAATATTAAATATTATGTACACACACACGCACACACACATACACACACACACACATACATACCCATCTAACCACCTATACCATCTGCATAGTCATGACACAGACAGGCATATAAGGCTATATCATGTGACGAATTTGAATGACAAAATCACGAAATTGGTTGAACAAAGACGAATTTGATCTTAACATTCACTACTCGCTCAGCGGCGGAGACGAATTCCAATGCCAATTGACGATTTTGAATGCGAAGTGTTTGAAATTGATTGACAAATGACGAATTAGATTGATCATTGACGAAATTGAAGTTGGGATTTACGGTCTGTTGGTTTCTAGAGACGAAATTGAACTACAAATTAATGAAATTGAATGACAAAAGTGTTAAAATGAATGGGAAATCCTATATTAAAAAGGGTAAATTAGGGGTTCACTTACAAAAATGGGAACACCATAAAACACATGCAATATGATTAATTTTATTTTGTTAGTATTATAGGGACTTTGCTAATTATTATTAAGGTTTTGGGTTTCTCCTATCTTTAGTTGAATGTGACAGCTTTCTATATTGTTAATTAATTACTCTTTAGGTTGAAATCAAAATGAGCAGATATACTGGAATTGGGCTAAGGGGGGGGGGGGGGGGAGGGGGGTAAAGGAGCATGTTTTAGTTCCTTTTATCTTTAGTTATATATTTTTTATATAACCTCCATTATGTTTATTCCATGAAGTCAGGTAATTGAATATACAGTTGACTTGTAACTGTTTATGTATGTAAGGTAATCATTTCTACTTTTGTTCATTATAATTTTATATGAATAAGATGTTCACACTGGACCGTCAGATTTTGTTTATGTATATTCAATTGTAAATGTTAAATGTATATAATTTGGAGGAATAAAAATCACTTTAAGAAAAAAAAGGTGTATGTTTGTGTGTGTGTGTGTGTGGGGGGGGGGGGGGGGGGGGTTATCATTTGAAAATGAGGAAGTTGATATCCGGGCAAAATACCTCATCCACACTGGACCAAAATGTGCCCATACGCCCATAAGAATGTACAAAACATTGTCATAATTTCGCCCCCCTCATCCCCCGCCCCCCACACAAACCAAAAGCAGCAATGGCTGAGCAGGTAATATGCTGGTAACACTAATTCAGAAACTGTTTTCTTACCAGTGAATATGCGGTCAATGGCAACATAGAATTCAACGAAGCGCAAGGAGTCGAGACGTTTCTCCTTCTGTGCTGTGCACCTTGGAGATAGCATAGAAGGTACCTGCAGTCTCTGATGATGTTGGCTTGATGTGCACGGTTGGTCTCCGGGAAGTGTATCAGGAGCATCACAGATCAGATCAAACTTCTTCATGAGGTCGATGAGTTTGAGCTTCATCGGAGATTCAAACTCACGCCACACGTAGTCTAGAAGGCACTTCTTTAAGATCCCATCTTCGGTCAGCGCGGCCCAGTCTGCGTTGAGCTCTCTAGGCTGAAGAGGAATGCATTTCGTATAATTATGTTTAAGGGGCTAATGCCATGGGCAGTTGCAACTACAGTAACAAGGTCTTCAAAATACTTGTGTGTTCAATATTATTCGAAATTAGAAGAAGGTGGGCGATTGTCAAGAGTACGATTATTTCCACTGTTATTATGGTTACAGGTTATAATATTTTCACATAATGACAAATTAAAAACATGAAAGAGGCTCACCATCTTTTCTGGCCTCATGAGAGTGACGACTTTCTTGAATACACTAATCAACCACACTGGGTCTAAAATTACGAGATCGTTGAGTGTGTTGTTTGCCACATCTAGTTTGCCATAGAAAACTATCTTGCCCAAATCATGGTAGAATGTCAGCATCGTCTGCAGCGACTGTGGGTCTGTTGCAATGTTAAGCTTGCTTAAGAGCTCTTTGATCTAAGATGAAACGAAACATAAAGACCGAGCAAATCGAGGAACATACAACAAACAAACATTAATGGTATTTCTTTCGTTTAGGCTCGAGAGAGAATGTGGCAGAAAATATTAAAGTGCATAACATAAGCAAACAAATCTTACTCAGCACTTAAAATTCTAAATATAGAAGAGACTAAATGAAAGGGATAGTTGAGTTTTGGTATAGAGGGCGCTACAAAAAAAAACTGAGTGTCAAATTTGAAAGAGCATACAATTTTGATGACAGAAAAATCTTATTTGTAAAAATTGTTGGGCCCCACAATAATTCGATAATTTTGAACCAGCCAATAATTTTTTTGTTTTAAATGCTTCCTCTTTTCAAAAACTTTACAAAAGAGGTTTTGAATAGTTGTCGATTATCTCTCTATCTAATCACCTTTTTAACAAAACATCACATGCACAATATCTTATTTTAAATGGTTTATTCCAATGAGTTTTTAGAGAGCGCCCTCTTGAGTTTTAACGGCTCTTTTTGAATGATAACAGGCTTTTTACTTAGTCATTTATAATTGTTTATTCCTTTCGAGCATGGTGGAGGTATAACTATTAGTTTGTAATATAATTGTGCAGGTTTTGGTTATTAAAATACAGTTTGACCAAAACTGTATTTTCTTTACCAAAACTCAACTATCCCTTTAAATTCGTTTTAGCACGGTGATTCATAATGTATAATGATTTATAGTCACATAAAGTGAAAGATACCTGACCCATGTCTTTCATAGGGTCGTCCTTGTGTTCTTCGATCCCTTGTTCAAACTGAACCCATCGGAGTGGTATTTCTTCTCCCATGTACGGTTCCTTTTTGGCAACTTCCAGAATGTGTCTTTGCAAAGACTTCAGCTGTATAATGCAAGGTAATGGTCAAAGTTCCAGGGGAGTCAAGTAAAATGTTACTGTTTTGTATTTTCATTTTGTAAATTACTATTCTTTATTAAACACACGAGCGCGTCGAAATCAAGTTAACAAATCTTTCTAGATATGATAAAACCTGTGTAACAAATGAACTGCATAACAGTGTAACTGTAGGACTAATAGTTGAAATATGTTGATCATTGTTATTTGATAAATTAAATTTATAACAAATGTCAACGGTAAAGTATTAGCCTGAGGGAGAAAGGTGATTTCTAATCAGTTTAGGTTGCTGAAGGTTGCTCCTCCTTCTATACTAGTCATGGAAACTGTCCTACATAATTTGAGTATATATGAATATTATTGAATAGTAGTGTAATAAGCAATAAGGCCAGAACTTTATTTTTTCAATTATGTTCTATTGGCATGTATTAAAGATTTTGTAACTTGGTTGCTATCTTGGCAACCTGTGGGATTGCATTTTATTAACATAATTAGGTTATTTACCTATTCCAAGACATTTATTGATATCGTGTGTATTTTGAACTCGGAAGGTTAAAATGACGATGATACCACTTTCTCAAGGTTTTGAGGGGCAACATAATTATATCCATTTATGATACTTATTTCCATACTATCACCATGGCAACCTTCTTAAATCCAACATCGCCGCTCCCGAAATTACCCATGCTTGGCTACATGTGTTATTTATTTTGGTTATATTATATCAAAATGATACTTTTTGACTTTCAAATATTGAAATTAGCAACTTGAATACTTGAATCACAATTCAGTCGAGTCCTTACATTAAAAAAATCCAATACATTTATAAAATAAATGCAGTCAGAAGGGTTTGTTAACTTAACTCATTCATTCTCCCCTTAAAAAGCCAGAGGCAGCCATTTTGGATTTATGTGGGTTGCCATGGGGATATGTCGAATCAAGTATCATAAATTAATTCATTGTCCCCCAAACCTTGAAAAAGTGGTATCACTAATTATTTTCTCCTCCGAGATCAAAATACACAATTTAAACACAATCCCAGGAATATGCAAATTAGGTAAATATCCTTATTATGCAATAATATGCATTATCAACAGAATAATGTTATTGTTAATACGTTCATGTTTAAAACATGTCTAACGGATACAACCATGTACTTATTGCTTGTTAGAGGCTATGGCCACCGAAAGTCAATAATATTCATAATTATTCATCTTAGGGGCAGCCATCTTTGATTTCAGGGTGTTGCACATATAACATATAAGTAAATGAGTAGCGATATTTTAATTGCTTAACCCTACATTCCCTAGAAAAGTTGTACCTTTGTACTATTTGCAGATAGAAACTGACCTCTGACCGTATTCCAGAAATTTGCAAATTAGCCAATTATCTTGACAATGCTAATAAAACAATTGCCCATGGTTGGCAAGGTGGCAACCCCGCTGAATTTTCTTTAGAACCCATCTAGAACATGTACCAATACAAAATTTTCGTACTTATAAACATTTCTAGGCCCTAGAATTATCTATAGGACTATACAAGCGGTAACTTTTCACCAGCCTTTCTGACATTAGACGCGAGGCCATGTAAACGTCAAGTTTACAGCGTTACTGTAACCTACAATACCCTAGTATTTCAACCCTTGAATCTCACCTTCTCATCATGGCCTCCAAGTCTGTTTTCGATAGCGTAGTATTCTGGAATGACGTGGTTTACATAGAGCTTTCCATGCAAACTTTTTCTGATTCTTGCAAACTGTCGTTGGATCTGAAATATAGAAATGTAGAACTCTGGTGGGCTAATTTTGACATATGCTTTTTATAAACCAAAACAAACACTGTGCTATTATGGTTTAAATGAAGTCTAATAATTATGTGTACAAATATTATAAGAGACTGACTAGTAATATAATATACATGAAAAAAAGCATAGAAAATGGGATTTCTCCGTGATTCGAACCCGAGACCTCCGGATTGCTAGACCGGCGCTCTACCAACTGATCGAGCTATAGAAAACCCCAATACGGTGTTCGTCCCTGAAACCCCTTAGTTTTCAATGTTTGTGTGGTTAGAAGCTATTACACTGTTGGTCATAAAGTTGGAATATTTTTTTTTTAGATCCAACTTCATTCTTTTTCCCTACTTTTGCGCCTAATGAACCATTTTGTTAAACAAATAATGATTTTATAATGTTTCCAAACTACCAACGTACACTAAATGGTTGCATGAATTTGCATTAATTAATGTAGCCTTTTGTTTTAAGCTTTGAAAGGCCGGACCTGTGATGATTGGCCCCTTTCCCTCTCCAAAGCGTATGTCCAACATACAACTACACGCCAAACGATGCGTGTGCTCCACCAGGAAGGGGTGTCATCAAGCAATGTCCACTAGTTCGTTGGAACATCGCAGGTTACGGTCTGTAAAATACTCAGACGTCATCGAGAAGAGGGTCAATTAAAGCCACGGGAATCTCTAGGACGTCCACAATTGACTACCATGATATATTATCGCAAATTGCGTAACCTGTGCAGTAGAAACGGGAAATGCTAAAAAGGAGCCTTCGCCGTCTATGAAGAAGACTCTATGGAATCAACGCCTTCCGCCAAACTGTAGATCAGAGATCGCTGTAACATGGTCACCGAGCAAGACAAACTACCAAGTGTCCACCCCATACCATGCAACCAAGATTTACCGGGCGTTCCTGGACTAGGGAAGAAGATCGCCGCCTGGACACTCGTGATATGTCATCTTAATGGATACGAGCCATACCATCGTTGGGCCGTCACAACCTCAAGTCGTTTTGTGAATGCAGAAATCTTGCAGCTTCTCGGCACGTAATTGACGAACCCTTTGTCTTCCATCTGTTCGGTCAAGGATGTTATAGGTCATACCCATTAAGATGACATATCACTGGTGTCCAGGCGGAAATCTTCTGTGCTCCCTAGTCCAAGGACGTCCGGTAAATCTCGGTTGCATGGTTTGGAGTGGATAATTGGTAGTTTGTCTTGCTCGGTGACCACATTAGAGCGATCTCTGATGTACAGTTTGGCGAAAGGCGTTGATTCCATAGAGTCTTCTTCATAGACGGCGAAGGCTCCTTTTTGGCACTTCCGGTTTATACGGCACAAGTTAAGCAATTTGTGATCACTTATCCTGCTGGTCAATCGTGGACGTCCTAGAGATTCCCGTAGCTTTACTTGACCCTCCTCTCGATGACGTCTGAGGATTTTACAGACCGTAAACTCCGATGTTCCAACGACATAGTGGACATTGCTTGTTGACACCCCTTCCTGATGGAGCACAAGCATTGTTTGGCGTATAGCCAATGGCGTTGGACGGAGTATGGCCTAGAGAGCCTCTGTGCCAATTTTGGTTGAAAATTGTACAGCCAACTCTGAGAAATGACACAAAATGATGACCTGTTGGACATACGCTTTGGAGAGGGAAAGGGGCTAATCATCAAAGGTTCTGCCTTTCAAAGCTCAAAACAAAAGGCTAAATTAATTGATGCAAATTTATGCAACCATTTATTGTACATTGGTAGTTTGGAAATCTAAAGTTTTATTATTAAAAATCTAGTTTTATTATCTAAAAAAAAAAAAAAATCCAACTATATGACCAACAGTGTATAAACCTGACAGAAACCTGAAGGATAAAAATCAACTTTGAGGATATATGCAAGGGATCACCAAAGTGATGCAGCTTTTTTGTATAATTGATTCAAACATATAGGGAAACTGACCAGAAATATATAATATGAATGAAAAAGAGCAAAACAATTTGATTCGAACGGGATTCGAAACCAAGACCTCCGGATTTCTAGACCAGTGCTCTTACCGACTGAGCTAAAGAAAACCCTAGTTCGGCGTCGTCCCTGAAACCTAAGTGCTCGTGTGGTCAGAAGCTATTATAAACCAACCTGACATAAACCCGAAGGATATAAATTAATTTGGGGATAATATTATGCGAGGGATCTCCAAAGTGATTCAGCTTTGTTGTATAACGAACCTGTCGGAATCCCATTTTCATCTTTCTCCTCTTTTTCATTTATATTTCATATGTCTGGTCAGTGTCTCTATATATTGTCATTAATTATACAAAAAAGCTGCATCACTTCGGTTTGTAAATAATGTTATTAGTATTCAACTTGTACGACTGTGAGGTTAATAAAAGGAGAGGAAGGTGGAATAACATATACCTTATCTTCCTTGTCACCTTCTACGCTATCTCGGTGGGTTCCCACGATGAAGACTGGGGGAGAACTGTCTCCTCCACCTGGAAGAGTGGAATGTGCGACTATCGAAGAGATCCAGAAGTTGATGAACTGAAGGCGAGTAAGATCACTTTTAGTTCCCCCTTTCACCTGACATAGATCAGTAAAATGGAATGCTCGGATAATTGTTGACAATGAATAACAATCAATCTTTAGAGAAGACTAACCCTAACCCTGCGGTAGAATTAGCTGTACAGAAGAATGGCTCACATTGTCTTCCTTATCAAATGGAGAGCAGTCATGCAGTCTTCTGTACAGCTAATTCTACGGCAGGCCGTGAGCGAGAATGTCTGTGTTCCGAGGATAGCTGGAGACGAAAAAGTAGCAAATTTAGGAAACGACATTGCCTCAGAAAAATGGCACTAGGATCCAAACGCCTTACCCAAAATCATTGCTCAAAATCATTGCTCAAAAATCTGGCGACCAGGTCGGTCTTGATCGCATTCGCGGCGATCTGGTGCGATCTGGTGCGGCCATTGGTGCCCACTTTGGTGCGCAGTGAGTCAGCCTAATTCCATTGTGTACGCGATCTTTTCAATTTGGCCTCTTTGGGGTCATAGCTTGGCCCCTATTTCCACCCATTGTCAAGGAATACAATAACGAGGAATTCACACTTTTTTTTATTCTGAATTTGTTGGCGAGGCATGGCTAGCCGTTTGAACATGTATTTCCTTTTCTTGATATCAAGAGTTACCAACAGCAAATCATTTATGGATATCAACAATTCAAGAAAAATATCAAGAAAAGAATACTTGATTCTTGCAGGGCGCCTTTGTAGAGCAGTTTCGCATAACTGAACATTATTCTTGATATCAAGAAACCATTTTCTGTTGCTAACCAATGATAATTCCTGATTTCAAAAATTAAACTCCAGGCATCACGAAATCGAATTCTTGATATCAAGAAATCGAAATCTGGATATCAAGAAATCGAACTCTGGATATCATTAATTTATTTCCTGATATCAAGAATTTAATTATTGATATTTGAAAACAGAATTCCTGATATCAGGAAATATGAACAATTGCCCAAATGGCTTTTTTTGTGCGATCCCGCCCGACATGCGATCGAGAACGAAATTTGTAAACATGTCCAAAACCTTGCGACCGCAACCGACACCACCCTTGCGGACGCGAGTTACAGCGATCTGGTGCGGCCAATGGTGCCCACTTTGCGACTGAACCACAGATCTCAGGGGATCGCTCCTATTCGGGCAAGATCGCTAGGCGCAGATCGCAAGGTTGGCACTGGGTTTATTAAAAAAAACTCGCAAAGCGTATTCTGATGTCAAGACAAGCAAGAGCGAACAATACCGGGCTCTAATTCTCAACGATGCGCGCATGCGTGGAAATAGGGACAATAGGAAGTCGCCGTGAGATCGCATAGTGGGCACCGAAAAGATCGCGTACGCAATGAGATCGGGCTGACTCGCGGCGAACTGGTGCGATTCACACCGAACCGAGATCGCTAGCAACTCGGGCTAGATCGCAAGCACAGATCGCCTAATGGGCACTGGGCTTTAGAGTCACCTCTTCAGAATACCAACAATTCAGTCACGACCTCCATGCTGTACGGATGAAGGGATAAGCCCATACCGCGAGTGACTTTTGATGATTCTCCTCTATTGTTAACGGGACCAATTTTGGAAATAGTTGCATAAAAATCGTGTTTAAATGTGTAGAGAACATAATCGAAAGTAAATACATGTAGAAGGTGCTGAAACCAATTCTTTAAGTTGTAATTAGTTGAAATACGAACATACTCAAAACAATTAAAAGAGTAATACAATATTAATTCATCAAAGAAAGGAAAAAATGTAAACCAAATATTTGCTACAGCACACTTACTTCAAAATTCATGTCTTCTACAGTAACCTTTTCATCCAAATCCTTGCTCAAGTCAAAAGTGAGAAGGTAGATGGCTCGCCTGGACAGAAACACCTAATATGGGTGGGTAACGAACACATAGCTTAATCATTATGATTCTGATTTTACTAACAAACGACTTTATGTAGTCTGTTAATTTAAGAATAAACTTGAACTGGTCAATTTACATTTAATTCGTTGAGGGTAAAATGACTTCCCGTTACCTTTCATAAGTAATGTCATATTATGACGGTACAATGTAAATAATAAATAAGTCTGGCTTTTCATCTATACTTAAAGAGAGACCTACCGCTAAGTGTTATTGATAATGCATAATTTCTGTAATTCATAGTCATACGTTTCCCCTTAAATAGGACTAATAATTAAAGGAAAATTTTTTTCATAGCACACTATCATCTTTTTTTACTGATCACAGGGGGCTGCCATGTTTTTATTTTGTATTTTTGTATTTTTTTAAAAACTAACAAGAGTGTTGTTGCTACTGTTGAGTCTTATGCTATGTAGTTAGCTTTTGTAAGCGCCCACTCAGATGATGTATCATGTGGTACCGTCATAACAGATGATAGTGTTCTCAGAAGTATTATTTATTTCAATTAATAGTATACCCATGAGGAAATATACGACTAGAAGTGAGAGGAATCATGTAGTAATTATTACCATTAAATAACAATGCTAGCGTTTGGCTTCCCTTTAAGCAATATCTGTATCAGGTTCTGCGATTTCGAATCGATTGCGATGACGTATATTACATTGAATAGATTTACAATGTAAACAATTACACTTAAAGGGATAGTTGAGTTTTGGTATAGAGGGCGCTACACAAAATATCTTTTTGTGAGATAATGAAAAACTGAGTTTCAAATTCGGAAGAGCATACAATTTTAATGACAGAATAAACTTTATTTGATCAAAATCGGTTCAGAAATGGCTAAAATATCTATAAACATAACAATTTGTAATAAATGTGGGGCCCCACAATTAATAGACAATTTTGAATCAGCCATTAGAATTTTTTTAAATGCTTCATCTTTTCAAAAATTTGCGAAATAGGTTTTTAGATCTTATCACTATTTCAACAAAACATCACATGCACAATATTTTATTTTAAATGGTTGAAACCGATGAGTGTTTAGAGAGCGCCCTCTTGAGGTGTTACGGCTCTTTTAGAATGATAACAGGCTTTTTACTTAGTCATTTGTAATGTTTTATTCCTTTCGAGCATTGTGGGAGTTATAATTATTAGTTTGTAATGTAATGGTGGAGGTTTTGCTTACTAAAATTCAGTTTGACCAAAACTGTATCTCTTTACCAGTACTCAACTATCCCTTTAAAATTGGTTAAATGAAAAATGAAAATTGATAACCTTTCGGGATTCGTAATAAAACATCACTGTTACATGAGGAAGCTGCATGCATTGCAATATAGATTATTTTCATTATTGAAATGTTGGAATGTTCACATTAAACACTTTTATACTTGATAATTTTCTCAAAAACATTTCTCCACACAATGCCTCGATCATGATTAATTAGCGTCTAAATCACGTACAGTTTTACTAAAAATCATAATGCATGTCACGTTTCTTTGCAACTTGCAAAATCTCAAAGCTAGAAATTGTGAAGTACAGTATAGCTTCACCTTGGGAAATTGCCGCATACAAAACAGGACTGGTAACTCTACGAAGCTGACTCAATGAGTACATTGTTCATTATGCATGTATTCAAGATCCTGTCCACCTTTTGCAAGCCAAATTTCAAAAGTTGCAAGATTATTGTCTTATATAAAAGAAAATGTTATTTAAGAGCTTGCCTGGACAAATTAGGGCTTGAAAACGCCTTTTTGTTGAGTTATACTAATTGTAAAACATCAAAATAATATAACATCGGACCGTCATTTTATTCTGTATTACGACCTTCCGCCAGTGTGTGGTATCGCTTACGTAAGGAGTGGTCACATTGGACACGACTCCCCACGACTAGACCCACGAATGCAGTACGCATTGGTACAAATCTATGGCAAGCCGTTTTAACATTTATTCCTATTTCTTGATATCAATAATTGAATAATTTGATATCAGTTTATTTCTTTATATGAAGTATTACCAATACAGAAAAGTATTTCTTGATATTAAGAATGCATTTCTTGATATCCAGAATGCATTTCTTGATATCAAGAATTCGATTTCGTGATATCAAGAATTGAATTCTTGATATCAAGAAATAGGAATAAATGTTAAAAACGGCTTGCCATTGATTTGTACCAATGCGTACTGCATTCGTGGGTCTAGTCGTGGGGAGTCGTGTCCAATGTGACCACTCCTTTAGCTATCAGGGAGGTGCGGCAAAGCATTTCCGCAAGTATCGGTAAATCACTGCAACGGCAAAAGCGAAGACTAAAACAATATACCTTTACGTGAATAAGTGCAACATTGTTGTTATATTATGCTAAATCAGTTAAACAAATTCATTGGCCGAAGGGATCTACATATTCGTTTTTTTATTCTTAAAATCAAAATTACAGGGTTGTTCGATCTACAATTTATATGTGGGTGTTATATTCATCCTCATCCGTATACTGGAAACGGTTGAGACGATTTATAAATTGCGGATACTCCCTTTAAAGAAAGTTTTGGTCAATTTTGGTCAAACATTATTTTGTAATGAAAACGTGTAAGTTATCAGAAACTAACAGTTATAATTCAATGATGTTTGAATGGTTAAGTCACAGGGCTGTTTTCACTTTAAAACAGCTTTTAACACGAGTATGCGCCCTCCGGACACTTCAAGTTTCAACAATGTTTATTCAAAAATGCGAATGTGATGTTTGGTTCAAATAATTATTCAATAGGAAAGGGAAATCATAAAAAACAACTTGAAAATCAATTTGGTATATTTGGACAATTTTATAGGATTTTTTAAATATTTGTATTAAGTTATTGAATAAAAGCCATTATTTTAATCGAATATATTTATGGATTTTCAGCTGTTTCTGAACCGATTTTTATAAAATAAGGTTTATTCCGTCTTAAAAACGGTGCACTCTTTAAAATGTTACTCGTAGTTTTTAAATTATACCTGATGTGTTGTGTAGTAAAGCTCCTGCCCAGCAAAATCCCATATGTCGAAGTTGACGGAATCGTTTTTACCCTGTAAAGCCGGTAATCTTGCCTTTTCCAGCAGCAGTTTAGCGACTTCCGGGGACATTTCCTCGTCTATGTGTTCTTGAGAAACAAGTTCAGTACTTGCAGATAATTCCTGCAATATTAAAGGGATAGTTGAGTTTGGTAAAGAGAGTACAGTTTTGGTCAAAATAAATTTTAGTAACCAAAATTTGCACCATTACATTACAAACTAATAATAATAACTCCACCATGCTCGAAAGGAATAAAAAAATGCAAATGACTAAGTAAAAAGCCTGTTATCATTCAATAAGTGCCATTAAAACTCAAGAGGGCGCTCTCTAAACTCTCATCGGTTTAGACCATTTTAGATTAAATATTGTGCATGTGATTGCAGGGGCGTAGACAACGGGGGGGGGGGGGGGGGGGGGGTCGAGGGGGATGCATCCCCCCCACCTCACAAGGTGGGGGGGATGACATGTACAATCATCCCCCCCAGGTTTTAGGGAACGATATTTGTTTGTGTGTGTATCTGTATACGAGTGGGAAAGAAAACATTAGTTGTATGAGCTAAGACTTGTTATTCTAACGTTAAAAAAGTAATTTAGACATCCACTTTCAATTTTCGCTGCGCGCTTCGCGCGCGAACAGATTATCTCAGTTTGTTGTGTAACTTGTGTATGGTCTGGGGTGAGTATTTGTTTTCTGTATAGCCTACCGGGCCACGTAGTTCCAATGTAGGCTGAGATAGCTCTGGCTGCTTGTGTGACGTGCACCAAATTGCACCATTTCAAGTATACAAAATCTTCTCCGTGGGAGGGGGATACACCCTCCCAAACCCTCCCTATTTGGCTCTGCCCCAGCCCTCGGTAGCTTCGCCCCATGGGACTCATTCTTGGCTAAGTTGTTGGATCATACTTAATGTGGCATATAGTTATTTTGAAACTGTGTATGACGCTAAATATAAATACAATATATGTGTTTGTGTTGGGGTGAATATTCATTAGTGTGTCAATTATTTGTTTTCCTCGTGAAAATATATTTAAAATTTCTGGTCGATCAAATCATAACACGCTTTCTCAGATACAGTCAATATTAAGCCTGAATTTCCTATCTAGGTAAGCACCAGATTGCACAATTTCAAGTCGTAATATACAAAATCTCCCTACCGTGGGAGGGGGGACACCCCCCTCCCACACCCTCCCCCCGCTCAGTCACTTCGCTCCCTGTGTTGGGGTGCATATTTATTAGTGTGTCAATTATTTGTTTTCTTCGTGAAAATATATATTTCTGGTCGATCAACTCATAATTATAACACGCTTTCCCCAGATACAGTCATTGTAAGCCCGAATTTCCTATCTAGGCAAGCACCAGATTGCACAATTTCAAGTCCAAAAATGCAAAAGCTCCCTACCCTCCCCCCGCTCAGTCACTTCGCTCCCTCGGGATTGGTCGCGTCGCTCCTTGCAATGTCTCACTCTCACATCTGGCTCAAGTTGGCACTACTGTGAGTGTGGTTGGGCATAAGCCCCTACACACACAAAATCGTGAGCCCCCATAGGTTTTGCCTCCCCCAATCCAAAACTGCTTCCGGCCCGCCTGGTCACGACCATCTTAACATCTAACACCCGCCCCCCCCCCCCCCCCCCCCACACACACACTGAGAGGACTTTCAAGCAATGGTCTCGGCTGCGAACAAATTGGTCTTGGTCCGGTAAACGGCAAAACCTGTTTACGCCACTGATGTGATGTTTTGTTTAAATGGTGATTTGATAGAGAGACAATCTACAACTATTTAAAAACCTCTTTTGTAAATTTTTGAAAAGAGGAAGCATTACAAAAAAAAAATTACCGGCGGGTTCAAAATTATCGAATAATTGTGGCGCCCCACAATTATTACAAATGGTTATGTTTATGGATATTTCAGCCATTTCTGAACCGATTTTGATCAAATAAAGTTTATTCTGTCAACAAAGTTGTATGCTCTTTCGAATTTGTCACTCAGTTTTTCATTATCTCACAAACAAATTATTTTGTGTAGCACCCTCTATACCAAAACCCAAATATCCCTTTAAAGTGTGTATTCATTGAAAACCGACAGTAGATGAATTATACCTTTATATAAAGCTAAGATAGTGCAGAATATGAATATATTACTTTTCAAACACTCTCTTATCAGAGAAAAGAAACAACGGCAATATACTGAACCCCGTTTCAACACCCGACATGTCTTCCTGGTGACGTATGCACAGGGACATTTGAGCGGAAACTGCTATATTTAGTGCGTGTTATACCGCAGGTTTCGTTATTTTTAAAATTGTTTTCTGAGCATTGTTGATGCTTTGAACTTATTGGATCAATAAGACAATAACGGATAATCGTTTTGCATGTTATTCTTTTTGTTGCTGTCTGGGTCAGAATTCGTAAAAATGGGTTAATCAATCACCTATAGTCTGACGAATGAAAGTCGTGATTTTCCGGTCTGTAGGCCTAATGCCCGTTGGTAGCTACCCATGAATGCTGCGCTAGCTATACAGGGTGGCCCCCAAAATCGGAACGGGGCACTTCCAAAAATATAGTAACAAAATGATTATGTCCATCGGAAGTGGTGTCTTTTCCAATGAAAATCGATACCAAGAACAGTAATTTTGGTCGTGTAGTTTTTGATTTAGGGCGATGCGAGTGACATCATGTAAGGTTCCCATTTTTGTCATTTTTTTACCAAGTCAGTACTTGATAAATCGCACTTCCTGCCCGTCATAGCATCGAACAACCATGCCCATTCTCTCGGCACACAGCTGAGTGCACACTAACAATGGCGCGCGTATTGCTTGTTGTTTGATGCTATGACGGGCAGTAATTCTGAAGGTTCGTTATTCCGAAGGTTCGCTATTCCGAAGGTCCGCTATTCCGAATATAAAATCGGGTCCGTTATTCCGAAGGTTCGTTAATCCGAAAATAAAATCGGGCTCGTTATTCCGAAGGTTCGTTAATCCGAAAATAAAATCGGGTTCATTATTCCGAAGGTTCGTTTTTCCGAAGGTTCGTTAGTCCGAAAATAAAATCGGGTTCGTTATTCCGAAGGTTCGTTAGTCCTAAAATGAAATAGGGTCCGTTAATCCGAAAATGAAATAAATACGACGTAGAAAAGAATTTGATTACAATTAAGCAATGTTGCCTAAGCAAATTGATTTAGAGCAGTGTGGACAGTGTGCGGCTGCATGCATGCTGCTACCAATAATAATATTAATAATCATGATCTTTTTAAGGTTTTGCATTTTCGATTCGTCTTCACTGTGTGTGTCAGGCGGCGTGTGTTTCGCGGCCGCGGTGGAGGCAAATAAAAAGTGGACTCTACACCGTAATATAGTGGACTAATGGGGGGCGAGGGGGGGGGGGGGGGGGGTGGGGGTGAGTACCCAACACAGCAAAAACTTAACCCTCTCAAGCTCAAGGGTAGGCTTATTGAGCCCCCCCCCCTCCCCCCCCGACAACTCGAAGGCAACCCATCTCCCGCTATTTCTTTTTCGGATTAACGAACCCTATTTCATTATCGGAATAACGAACCTGCGAAATAAAGCTTCTTCGAATAACGAACCCGATTTTATTTTCGGATTAACGAACGTTCGGAATAACGAACCTTCGGAATAACGAACCTTCGGAATAACGAGCCTGATTTTAATTTAGGACTAACGAATCTTCGGAATAACGAACCCGATTTTATTTTAGGAATAGCGGACCTTCGGAATAACGAACCCTCGGAATAACGAACCTTCAGAATAATGCAACAAATGTTCGGATTAACGAACCCTATTTCATTTTCGGATTAACGAACACTCAGGCATACGAAATTTGCATGTTCGGAATAACGAACCTTCGGAAAAACGAACCTTCGGAATAACGAAGCGCACCCTATTATATGGCGTGTACCAAAATGTATATTGGCGATTTGTCAAATTAATCCAGGCTATCCATCACAAATTAAACAGAGCAAACTGCATTAAACCTTTACGTCTTCTTTTCTTTCCTGATTTTCATTCAAAGTATACATTTTCTGCCATTTTCTTGATTTTGAAATGATCTTTATTAGTTCCCGG
>JBAMJV010013690.1:0-34613 GCA_037951105.1 Echinarachnius parma | reverse complement strand
TGTGCAGGTTTTTAGCTACTTAAGTTCAGCCTTACCAAAACTAAACTACCCCTTTAAATCATGGCTTTTATCTATATCGATTGGAAAAGAGAGTATAAGACAAGAAAACTCAGATTGCACAGTTTCAATTAAAAAAATGCAAAAGCTCCCTCACGGGGGAGGGGGGGACACCCCCTCCCACACCCCCCCCCCCCCCCCCCCCCCCCCCCCCCCCCCCCCCCCGCCCCTTAGCAATAAGACATGCTCCGCATCGTAATTAGGTCAACCTAAGACATGGGTCTCTTTTTTTCATATTTCCCCTTTTTTATACGGGATTTTGGGATTTGCCGATGTGAAATTGCAAAAAATTTCAAGCTCGCTACGCTCGCCAAATTAAAACCACGAAATTTGCGGGAAATACACCAAAAACATGCGCCCCAGGCGAAAACAAATCCTTAGACATGGGTCCACTTTTCGCAAAAGGACCCTTAGATGTGGGTATGGGTTTAGAGGTCTCAGCCGCACACCCCCGTCCGACTATAATCTGAGTACCCCCCCCCCCCCCCCCCCGCCCCCCCCCCTTAGCAAAAAGCTAGATCCGCCCCTGCCCGTAGTTCCTATTTATGATGAAATACATACAGTTCAGACAAATAAAACGTTAGAATTAAGATATTCTGGACTGATATTAAGCATCAAAATCTAACTTTATGACATAATTATAATTATATAATATCAAATTGATTTTGGTTTTATTTCAGGTTTTTTTACATGAGAAAGATATAAATATATCTCAAATATCTAATTCTTATTGCACTGTTTTACAAAGAAAAATAAAATATTTGTTTAGGAAATTCATTTCAGTTTATAACACCATGTTACAAATGATTCTTATACAATTTGAATAGAATTGTCAGGCCACTCTTTGCCCCTCTCCCCTTCTCCCCCACCCCCACGCAGCCACGGCAATTAGAGTTAGCTTGATCCCCTTTCCCAGGTCCACACTGCTCAAAATCATTTTTTGTTTAGGCAACATTGCTTAAAAGAAATCAAATTCTTTTCTAAATCGTATTTATTTAATTTTCGGATTAACGAACCCTATTTCATTTTCGATCAACGAACCTTCGGAATAACGAACCCGATTTTATTTTCGGATCAACGAACCTTCGGAATAACGAACCCGATTTTATTTTCGGATTAACGAACCTTCGGAATATCGAACCCGAATTCATTTTAGAATAGCGAACCTTCGGAATAAACGAACCTTCGGAATAACGAACCTTCGAATAACGAACCTTCGGAATAACAAACCTTCGGAATAACAAACCTTCGGCATAATTGAACCTTCGGAATAACAAACCTTCGGAATAACGGACTGTAACCGAATAAATTGCCATGAATCTTCACATGATGATAGATCATGATCTTACTTAGATCTGCAAACGTTTTTTAGTGACGTCACAATACTGTGACATAATCAGTACACCATTTCGTAAAATTTCAATAATCATTTTAAAAAATGGACAAAACCCCAACCCGGGTAATTTACTATATGTTTCAGAAAATGTTAAGCGTTTCAAAAATGTCTGCACGTGCGCGTCGGCGTGCGCGTATTTGCCTGCGTAACTATTTTTTCACATGTTTTCCAATCCTTATACATCCCTTAGCACACCATATTAATTTGAGTCATTGTTGACTCATAACAACGGAGTACGCGCGCGTCAATGTCAAAATTAGGCGCGCACGCAAATTGGCAAAATATGGTAAAAACTTTCTTTTTTATTCGGCCATAACTTTTTTAAAGTCCACAAACACCCAATATTCTTTTAATATTCCGAAAGATTATGAGATACGAATTCATACCTCATTAATGCCAAGTAAATGATATAAAGCTATCATATTGACGGTTAAAGTTGAAATCGCGCACGAGTTAAATCTGGTCAAACATTCCCTTCTCTTATCGGCATAACTTCTTTGACACATTGATATATTCAAATATTGTTTCATATTCTGAAAGAGTATGAGTTGCACATATCTTTAAATACCTTGCATAGACCAATCAGATTTCTTAAATTCATCATAGTGCACGATAAAGTAAAACAAAAGTGAAACCGTCAATTACGACCTGTTCCCATGCTCAAATCGTAAAAATCGAAAAATGGTCGTGTGGTGGTAACTCAGCTTTTACAAACTCAAATCCAGGCCAAAATTGACCAAGGATAAGCTGCGCTATGCCTGAAACGTTGATCTACATGCTAATTCTTAAGTCACAACTATCAACCATTCAGGAGTTCTGGAACATAATTATATGCACGTAAAGCGGTGTCTTCAATGAAAGAAATGACCAGGATCCTTTAATCTGAGCCACAAATTACCCCACCTTCTTGTTTAGCCTATGATTTCAGCTACAACATAGTGAAGTTTGGGGACAATTAGAGCTGAAATGGCCGAGATATGACCGATAGAACGTGGCAATACGCAAAAGACGTTACTTTACGTGCTGTGCACACTAATATATGATTTGTAACCCCTGGTATATTATGACAGAAGCATCTACAATAGTCGTGTAGCATCTGACAATGTTTGCCACCTTATGTTTTCCAATCCTCATACATCCCTCAACAAACCCTTTCAATTTGAGTCATTTTTGACTCATAATAATGGAGTACGCGCGCGTCAAAGTCAAAATTACGCGCGCATGCAAATTGGCAAAATAGGGTAAAAACATCCGTTTTTATTCGGCCGTAACTTTTTTTTAAAATCCCCAAACACCCAATTTTATTTCAATATTCGAATAGATTATGAGTTGTAGATACGAATTCATACCTCATTAATGCCAAGTAAATGTTATAAATTCATCATATTGACGGTTAAAATTGAAATCGCGCACGAGTGAGAAAATTGCCTAAATCTGGTCAAACATGCCCTTCTCTTATCGGTCATAACTTTTTTCATACATATATATATATTAAAATATTCTTTCATATTCTGAAAGAATATAAGTTGCACATATTTTTACATACCTAACATTGGCCAATCAGATTTTGTAAAGTCTCCATAGTGCACGATAAAGTTAAAACAAAAGTTCAACCTTCAATTACGACCTGTTCCCGTGCTTAAATCGTAAAAATAAAATCGAACAAAATGGTCGTGTGTGGTGGCAACCCAGCTTTAACAGACCAACATTTACCAAGGTAAAGCTGCCATATGCCTGAAACGTTGATCTACATGTTAATTATTAAGTCACAACTATCAACCATTAACGTGATTTAGACCATTAATGCAGTTAAAGCGTTGTCTGTAATAAAAGAAATGACAGTGATCCCTTCATCTCAGCAAAACGTGACCCCAATGTCTTTTTTCGCCTATGATGTCAGCTACAACATACTGAAGTTTGGGGACAATTCGGGCTAAAATGGCCGAGATACGGCCGAGAGAACGTGGTAATACGCAAAAGACATTTATGTACGTACTGTGCACACTAATATGACCTTTGCCCCCTATTATATTATGACAAGCATTTACAATAGTCGTGTTGCATCTGAAAATGTTTGCCACCTGATGTTCTATATGTGTGCCGATTTTCAGTTCAGAAGCATTTGTCCTAGCAGAGTTGCAGAGGAAAAATTGGAATGGAGGTTTTAACTATTATTAAGTGATACGTACATCATACGTATCACTTATTGATTTCGTCAAGATTTGTATTATCTATTTTTTAAGTGATACGTATATCATACGTACCACCTATTGATTTCGTTCAAATTTTGTATTTCTTTTTATTTATTATTCTTCCCATTTGTGTACGTCGCATATCTCAATATCAGATGAATCATTCATCATGAATATTCAAATTATGATAGATCATGATCTAACTTAGATCTCCAAACTTGTTCAGTGTTATGACTTCATCATATTGAGGGCTAAAGTCAGGGGTGTCGATCCGTTTTTGAGATTGGGGGGCGAAATTTGAAAACAAATTCCAGAGTGACCACTGAGAGAGCTAAAAGCCCCACATTGGCATGCCCGTAAGTTTTATTATGCGCTCATTGCAAGTGTCTTGATGGCTCGAAGACCTGACTTTGGGGGGCACCCACATTTAGGGACAATAATGGAGGTCCAGGGGGCGGAGCCCCCGGAAGCTTTTAGATTTCAGACATTTGCTCCTAGCATGGGTGTTAAAATTGTATAAAATAGTGAACCTACTCATAACGTATTTGTAAAGGGCATAGCGAGGAAAAGACTGAGCCTTGCATGAGATGCATGGATCCACGTGATCATAACTGTATACTATAGGGGCCATCGATATAGTCTAGGGCATTGGGCTCCCATGAAACTAAGCAAGGGCGTCAACAATTTCTCAAAAGTGTAGGGGAGACATTGCGAGGAAGCGAAGCGACCGAGCCGGGGAGGGTGTGGGAGGGGGTGTCCCCCTCCCACAGTAGGGAGCTTTTGCATTTTTGGGCGTGAAATTGTGCGATTTGGTGCACACCTAGCTGAGACAGAAATTTCATGTAATATGAAGTATATAATACGTGTGGTTTACGGGTACACCATGTGAGATGGGTAAGTCCTGAAAAGGACTATGGTAGTCCTATAAAGGACTGTTGGGATAGTCCTGAAAAAGACTGTTGGTATTCTTTCTAGGAGAGTCCTAAAAAGGACAATTGGTAGTCCTAGAAAGGACTGTTGGTAGTCCTATAAAGGACTGTTGTTAGTCCTAGAAAGGACTGTCGGGATAATCCTGAAAAGGACTGTTGGTATTCTTTCTAGGAGAGTCCTAAAAAGGACAATTGGTAGTCCTAGAAAGGACTGTTGTTAGTCCTAGAAAGGACTGTTGGGATAGTCCTGAAAAGGACTGTTGGTATTCTTTCTAGGAGAGTCTTAAACAAAATTTCTAAAAAATATTTCTGTCTCAGTTAGGTGTGCACCAAATCGCACAAATCTGGAAACACGACTAAAGGAACACAAGTCTAGCTACAGCGATTGGGACAAGTCAGCCATCGTCAAGCACGCACAACAGCACGAACACGTCATTCAATGGGACGACAGCAAACTCATCACCACCATCAAACATTGGAACACACGCCGCATCCGAGAAGCCATCGAAATTCGCCGCCACAACACAGTACCTCAAGATACAGGATTATACATCAGCGACATCTGGAAACCACTCATCAACAAGGACACAAATAGACCGCCGACACAGCCTACACAACCAGCCACACATCACCCACCGCCACCCACAGAGGAAACCGAGCAGCCTAGCACCACTCAAATCCGCAACCAGCACACCGAAATGCAACAGCCAGCCAGCCAGCCAATCGCACACCACCCGCCACTACCCGCAGAAGAGCCTGGCGTCACCCGCATCCGCGACCAGCGAGCCGAGAGATTACAGCGCCGCCAGCGTCAGCAGCCAGCCAGCCAGCCAGTCGAACTTCAACCGCCTCCACCCGCAAGAACAGCTTTGCGTCACCCACGTCCGCGACCAGCGAGCCGAGAGATCACAGCGCCGCCAGCGTCAACAGCCAGCCAGCCAGCCGAGTATCAACCGCCGCCAGCCGCAGAGCAGCCTTGCGTCACCCACGTCCGGGTTATTCCTCCCACTCATAGTAGTTAAGGAGCTTTGGCAATTTGAGATGTTTACAAATTAAATTTTGCAATCTGGTGCTTACCTAGAGAAGAAATTCAGACTATAGATTTACTGTATGTGGGTAAGCGTGTCATGATTGATTTGATCGATCGGGACTAATTTGTATTATGTTTTCATGAAGATAATATACAATTGGCACACTCGTTCAAGTAGAAAACTGTAATTCCACTCTTCAAGTTTGAGCGTCAATATCTATTTAATTATTACATGATCCTACCCGGATTTATTATGGCAAGCCTGTTTATTCCCATTTACATGTATACCGTTTTTACCTTCATTAGGTTGTTCAGAATGTGCAGTAGACCTAAATATGGAGCCATTGCCAACTAAATGTGAATTCTCCTTTTGTTAGGAGAATGGCTATGAATAGTGTTGTGGTGATTGAATGCATTTTCCAATGTTTCAATCTGGACTTTGCACCATATTCAGGTGCAATGCAAGTTTCTTTGTAATGAACATTTCAAATGGAGCGTAGTGTAAAGGGGAATAAACAGGCCTGACATGATACCTTGTTCATGTATAATTATTATAGGACAAGCGAGTAATGGACGCTCAAACTTGAATTGTAGAAATGTTTGTGAGGGGTTTATATATGCACAACCAGAAGCCAATAACATGGAAACTCTTCCCAAGTCCAGCTAACATGAAGGATATAAGCACCCATAGTGACAACAATGATTTGCTTACTATGCATATTATCTACATAAAAAAACATTGATTTAAATTCAGTATATAGCTCATTATGATTATCTATATGCACAATCTCACAAGCTATAATATAATGAAACAAATTTGACCGATTAACAACTGACGGGGTTGGCACGAAGAACATGAGATGTTATATTTTTTCTGAAATGTATACGCATTTAAAACTGTTCGCTGATTGCTTTATCATGTTTATGCTCTGTTCCGGTATAAATATGCTCATGTTGGCCACATAATTATGCGTATTGGAAAGTCTTTAAATAGACTGTATTAAATTGTATAGGGTTCTTGTTTTTGAAAATCAATTAATTAGATTTTTCTGATTAATTCATTGTGTTTAGGTTATTATAGTTTTAGGCCAAGGTGCTAGTTTGACTTGAATATTACGAGACGCATCTCATTCTCAGTAACATGCATAGTACTCGATGGAGTAAATTGTTAAACACCTCTATAATTTGTAATTATTATCATTTTTAGGCCCGGGCGTGAGATTTTCAAAGATCAGCGTGAGAGCGTGATAAAGGGATCAAATGCGTGAGTCTCACGCTCAATTTGTGAGAGTTGGCAACCCTGCATTGTATAATGATCTTCATAGTCATTTCAAATAAAATGCAAATCAAGTTTGCAAAGATCTAAATATAGCTTATCTGTCATTCCTTTTAGTAAGCGCTGTATACGAAATTTCACGTCCGTGTATGACGCATCACTGTGTAACGAGGTTTGACACACTACCCGGAGATGCAATATGCTCAACTTGGCATCATACGTTGCGCGGACTCCAAGGAAGACCTCCTTGAAACAACAAGCTTTTATCACCATGCGTTATGGTGTAATTGCGAAAAATATGTGACTGTCTTCATGAACCCTAAGGCTGATACACACTATTTAGCTGCATTTTGGGTGTTTTTCTTACACCCGTCGTGTGGACTTCCAGTAGTTTATTGGCGGGGTAGGCCACATAGGTTGTGTTCCTATAGAAGCTCCTAGAAACCAATTCTGACGGCCAATTTTTTACAGCAACCTATGTCTGAAATCCTCAAAAAGTGGTGGTTTGCCCCCTGGGTATAACATCATGAGTTAGCGGAGTGGAAAAATGAAACTATGAAGAAAACTGTAAAAATAGGAATACTTGTGTACAAAACATATGGGGAGTTGTCCACACACTTAGCAGAGTGCGTTGCCAATATGAGTTCCCCATAGAAATAAATGGACATCTTCAAAGAGCTGGAGTTTTCTTGTTTATTACCCAATTATGCTCTAACGTTCAGAGATTACTCTTCTTAATCTCTTCAAGACTATGAAAGCAACATGTTGCTAAGGGTTTCATTTCCCTTTAAGTGTTTTCTATATATTTCTGAAGTCAAGATGCATCGTTTGGTCGTAACACGGATTATCATTGAACAAAATTAGAAACACGGGGAAACACCACGCCTATAGGCTATAACATTACTTTTGTCAAGTGTCCAATGTCAAATTCGGTTGTGATGTTGAGTGAAGTGTCTTTGTGTGACGCATATCAGGATCAGCACCAGGTACTGAAGTGAAGGGAACGAATAATCTTTGTTTATGAGTCTGAAGCAATTGGTGTCGATTAGGCCTGTTTAATGAATTTTTTTTTTGCATTGACATGCTCAGAATGTGAGGCTTCAGCGACCAAAGAAAAACTTCTTGGTGCTTGGTCGCTCAAACGATATTGTTGGTCGCTATACACAGGTTTAAACGTGCGTCGGGACCCAAATGGGGTGGTCGATGGTCGCGTTAGGCAGGTGGTCGCATTACGCAGGTCGTTTAACACATGATTTTTCACGGGGGGACCAGAGAGCGGACGTTATGAGCAGGTGGTCGCTATAGACAGGTGGTCGCATTAGCAGGTTTGACTGTACGTGTATAATTTGTCTCATATACGCGTATATATAAACGTATAATAAATACGACGCTGCAGCTTATACGGCTTTATGCACACTGTGATTATCTAGGCCCGGCTTGTGTGCGAGCGCTATTGTGCGTCTGTGCATTGTATTTATCACGGTAGTGTGAATTTACACTATACTGCGCTTGTAGTATTATATACGTGTATGTCCGGTGTGTGGATAGTTTTCTGCATATTGATACTGTGTTAATATATTATACAAATAGTGCATGGTTTGGAGTTGAATATACCAGAATAGACAACGATACATTTTTAATTTCTCGAGAGCGATTATATTGCATCGAGGCCGCAGGCCGAGTGCAATATAATCGCACGAGAGAAATTAAAAATGTAGAGGTGTCTATTATGGAATATTTAACGACAGGAATCATGTACTATTTGTTATATAAGATGATTATTTGGAGGAACTTTTGGAGGAACCCGAATTGAGTGTCAAGAATTGTGACGTCATGGCTGTGACGTCACAATTGATTGTTTACATGCCGCGAAGAAAGACTCGCAAAACTTATCATGAAAAAGATGGAAAATGCATCATTTTGTAAATTATCTGTCCTGTAGTAAATAAATGTTGGCAGTTTCGTAAATTGCATGGTAAAGTGGTTTGATATTGCTAAGTTTGGGAATGGAAATGCACGCAGCCCCCTTTGGGGCAGTGAAAAGAAAGATATTAATGGCTCGGTAGTCGAAGGTTTTATTGAAAAATATTATTTGGTCTGTTAAAACGATGGTACCCCCACTAGGTATGATGTAAGAAATGGTACATCTACTCATATTGATTTAACAATAATGAGTAGAGAATTAGCTTCTAAAAGTTATTGGGCTGTGTTGGAGGAGAATTGTGTCAGTGATCACAATATGATATATTTTAAAATACAATTTAGTAGAAATCAAATATATATTGAAAGTGAAGAAGAAAAGAAATGGGCATATAAGAAAGCAGATTGGGACAAATATAAGTCTGCCTTGATAAATGTAGAATTTCAAGAAAATAATGATGATGTACAAGCATTGTATGATGATTTTATTGCCCAAATAAATGTAGCAGCCAAAGAAGCTATACCTAAACAAAAGAAGTGTAAGGATATCGCACCAGTCCCATGATGGACTCCAGAGTGTGATGATGCTAAAAAGGAGCGTAATAAAGCTAAACGAAAAGCAGAGCGAACTATGTTAATGGTAGACGTTAAAGATTATACTGACAAAAGAGCAACCGGCCAACGGGTTATTAGAGAAGCAAAGGATAATAATTGGAAACATTTATGTGGTGAAGTCAATAGACACACCCCAATGGTTACCCTTTGGAAAAAAGTTAAAAGACTACAGGGTATTTTAGAAAATGATAATAATGATAATAAGGTCCCATTGAAAAAAAATGGTGTCTTTGTCAATGGTGATAAAGTTAAGGCGGATGCTCTAGTCAATAATTTTGGTAATCATATGCGGATAAATGATGATAATCAAATAGAGATAGAATGTGTAAGTGATAAATATATTGACACTTGTGATGCGCTTAATGAATCCTTTTGTATAGAGGAATTAATTAATGTAATAAAACACATTAAAAATAGCGCACCAGGGTTAGATATGATAGGTAAACAATTATTAGAAAATCTTCCTGTAAATTGTATACGACAGATGTTGCATATTTTTAATATGATATGGGAATTAGGTAGTATACCTACATCTTGGCTACATGCTGTAGTGATACCTATTCGGAAAATGAATAAGGAATTTGGCTCAGTAGGCTCCTATAGACCAATTTCATTAACCTCAGTTTTGAGTAAAATAATGGAAAAAAAAATGATAGTCAATAGGCTTGCTAGGCAGAATAAAAAAGATAATTTGTTGGATTATGCACAGACTGGATTTGTAGAAGGTAGAAGAGGAATGGATAATTTATTACGATTAGAAAGATACATTATAAAAGGATTCGCGGGAAATGAATATACGAATTGTATATTTATGGATTTTGCTAAGGCTTTCGATACAGTCTGGAGGGATGGCCTTTAGGTGAAATTTAAAAGTATGGGTTTTGTTGGAAAGGTATATAATTAGATAGTAGCCTTTGTTGGGAAAAGACTCATTCAGGTGAGAGTTGGTAAGGAGCTGTCTGAGCCATTCATAACTACACGAGGTTTGCCTCAGGGCAGTGTCATAAGCCCTGTATTATTTAATTTGTATATGCATGACTTAGTGAAAGTATGCAAAGCCCCTATGGCAATATACGCAGATAATGTAGTGTTTTGGATGAGGAACAAAGATGTTGACTCATTACAAAATCAACTACAAATAGAAACAAATAATGTCGTAGAATGTTGTAGTAAATGGAAATTGATGGTGTCCATAGACAAAACATGTATTATGACATTCACGAAATGAAGAAAAGAATGTACATTAAATATTAAAATAAATGATGTGCAATTACAGAATGTACATGAATATGAGTACTTAGGAATGAGTCTTGACACTAAGTTAACATGGAAACCCCATGTGGAAAAAATGATAATTAAATGTAAAAAAAGGATTAATTTCCTAAGATGTATATCGGGTGGTAACTGGGGACCTGACTCTAAAATACTCTTGATTTTATACAAAACTTTAGTACGTTCTATACTAGAGTATGGCTGCGAGGTATACGAAGCTGCCCCAGTTACTACCCTTGCAAAAGTAAATTCGGTACAATATTTGGGCCTGAAGACTGCTACAGGGGCACTCCATGGTACCGCCCTAGCAGCTCTTCAGGTCATTTGTAATGAACCCCCATTAGATATACAAAGAGCAATGAAAATTAATAAATATAAATGTTATATACAGAGTATTGGAAATGATAAGCTTAAATATGATATTCTCGAACCCTGCTGGCAGGATGAGGTTATTAAGCTAATGGATGAAAGGCGCACGCCCACACCATTGTTGTTACGTTCAAATAATGAAAATATGATAATTCAACAAAACATTGATTTTGTTATCCCATTTTGGCGCCTTTTAGTACCTCCCATTGATACAACAATGCATGATGCTTGCAGGGTCCAGGATAGTATACATTTGAAGAAACAAATATCCATGGATAAAATAAATGTCACATGGAATGATATGTTGCATATATACACTGACGGGTCAAAGGACCCAGCTACTGATAATACATCGTCAGCGGTATATATTCCATATTATGATGTTAAAATAAAAAATAAAATATCTCCAGTATCTGTATGCAGAGCGGAGCAGGCTTCCATTTAATTGGCTTTTGAATGGCTGGAAGATTTCCGGCCTGCATCCTCCATTATTCTAACAGACTCTCTAAGTACATTGATGTTGATTGAAAATAATTGTTGGAACTGTGATTCTAACATTATTAAAGAAATTGTGTTTAAACATACTCAATTACGAAATCAAGGTCATATTATAATACTAGCGTGGATACCATCTCATTGCGGTATTGAAGGCAATGAGATGGCTGACACCTTAGCAAAAGAAGCTTTGTTAAATTTGTATATAGAAATGGAAATTCCATTAAATTTGCAGGAATGCACATCGCACTATAGACACAAATATTTGGACACATGGCAATATAGATGGACCAATAACACCCACGGTTGATCTCTATTTTATATAGAGCCCACCGTTGGGAGGGCCCACACTATGCAATTTAAATGTCGACGCGATGAAATATTATTTTATAGAATGAGATTGGGTCAGGTTCTGTTACCAGACTATTATTTTAATATTGGACAATTACCACACAATTTGTGTGAAACATGCCATATTATTGATAATATATCTCATTATTTATTGTATTGTACTCTATATGATGAAGAAAGAATCATTTTGAAGAAAGATATAAAAGTTGCAAATTTATCAATTAGAGATATTTTTAAATTATGCAACTTTAATTATTTGATAAAATATATTAAGAGCACAGGGAAATATGATGTTTTATAATGTTCACTATATTCACAGTATATATTACAATATCAATAATTTTGTAGGAAATGGTGTTTAAGTGATTGTTTGAATAATCTTAAATTAGAATGAGAACGAATAGTAATTGGTAACATATTCCAAACATTTGGGAGATTGAAACGGACAGATTTTTTAGCAAAAGTTGTAGTAACTTTATACATATGAAATGAATTACCTATGCGGGTCTCATATTTATGAATATTTTTATTGAGACAAAACCTCTCTGAAATATTTAAAGGTTATACATTTTGAAAATAATAAAAGCCAAGTAATAAAATGTAGTACAAAAATAAATCAGGAAACTTCAGAAAGTTCAACATTTTGAATAATGGAGCTGAATGAGCTAAGTAAGTACTTCCTGTACAAATTCGGACGGCCTTTTTCTGTAACTTTAATAATGAGTCTATAACAGATTGAGAGGAATTTCCCCATATAACAACACAATATGACAAATGGGGCAATATCAAAGAATTGTATAAAAATTTCAATGCGAACAAGGGTAGGTAATGCTTAAGTTTATACAAAATTCCAATGCACTTAGAGACTTTATTAATTATATATTCAGTATGTACGCTCCAGGTTAAATGTTTGTCAATAAATACACCAAGGAAATTAACACTATCTGATTTTTGTAACGAATTTGAACCAATAGCTATTTCAATATTTTGAAGTGTGTTTAATACAGGACTATATTTATTTAAAAATGGAACAAAGTGTGTTTTCTCAAAATTAACTAAAAGTTTATTAACATTAAACCAAGTAATAACTTTATTCAATTCAATTTCAATATTCTCTCTTATGTTTTCAGTGTCTGGTTGAGTATAAAATAATGTTGTGTCATCAGCATATAATACAAAGTCAAATTTATCAGACGATTTAGTTATATCATTAATATATAATAAGAATAACAGGGGGCCTAATATAGAACCTTGGGGTACACCTTGTTGGATTGGGGTTTGAGTTGATGAACAATTAGCAAAATGTGTATACTGGCTACGATCATTAAGGTAACTACAGAACCATTTTAAAGGAGTTCCACGAATACCATAATAATTTAATTTATACAACAAAATATCATGATTTACTATATCAAAAGCCTTTGATAGGTCCATAAAAATCCCTATCCCATAATTATTCAAAGTAATAGCAGAAACAATTTTATTTTGTAAATCAATTAATGCATGGGTTGTAGAATGATTACGCCTAAAACCATATTGACTATTACAAAGAATGTTAAAGTTACAAAGAAAATAAACAACACGATTAAATACACATTTTTCGAGTAACGTAGACAAACATGGTAAAATAGAAATGGGACGATAATTTTTCAGTAAGTGAGAGTCACCTTTCTTATAAACGGGTACAATTTTAGCAATTTTTTTTATTTTTGTGGTACTAAACCAGTTTCCATAGACTTATTAAAAATATAAACCAATGGTTTTGCAATTTGATGAATAATCCTTTTTATAATACAAACATTTACACAATCATAATCATAAGAAAAACTATTATTCAATGATTTACATATATCAATTAACTCACTTTCATTTATTGAATTTTAAAAAATAGAATGAGAACAATTATCAACAAGATAACTATGAAATTCTAAATTAGTAGTATTATGGGGTAAGGATTCTAGGGCAGCAGTACAACAATTATGAAAATATGAGTTAAATTCATTTGCAATTATTTGAGGATCATCAATTTCCTGATCATTACTTACAAAATAAGTAGGCATATTATTACTCGATTTTTGTAATATTGTATTTATAATTGACCATGTGCGTTTAATATCATTACTAGCTTCATTCAATTGATTAGAATAATACCTTTTCTTCGTATGACGCAATAAATTATTAACTTTATTTCTGTATGCTTTATAATTTCTTTCATTCAATGGGGTTTTATTTTTAAAATATCGTTTATACATTTTATTTTTCTTCCGTATATATCTAAGGAATGTTGGGGTTACCCATGGTTTCCGAATTTTACTTGCACGTATCTTGCTTTCCTTAAAAGGTAAATGTTTATTTAATAAAATTATTAACATATATATAAATAAATCATAAACAGCATTACAATTTTCAGCAGCATAGACAGGAGACCAATCCAAATTGTGAAGTGCATGTTTTAGATTATTAATTCCTTCATCACAAATATTACGCTTCATATTTAATGGTATATTTCTTTTACTGAATAATTGAATATGTGTAAGTAAAAATACGGGTAAATGGTCGGTAATATCAACAGAAAAGCATCCACAATCAAATTGGGCATCCAAAACATTTGTAAATATATTATCAATCAGAGTGGAGCTAGTCATAGTTATACGAGTGGGCGTTTTAATCAAAGGAAATAAACCAAATAATGAATTTAAATTAAGAAAATTTCTACCATCAGGCTCTAATGAATTTACCAATAAATTAATATTAAAGTCTCCGAGAATAAATACATTTCTTTGTTGATAGGATATTAAAGCAAGTAATTTATTATAAAATTCAAAGAATATTTCTAAATTACAACTTGTTTTTTTATAAACAACACCACAGTGAATTTAACATTATTATCAACGAAGTCAATACAAAGAGATTCACAAGTACTACTTTCCTCCTTTGTTTGAGTAATGTCAGTTCTTACATTAAATTTAATATTATCTACTATAAATAGGGCCACCCCACCCCACGCCCGGAAGACCTATTTGAATTAACAAAATTATAACCTGGTATTCTAAATGGAAGAACAGGGGTATCAAAATCCAAGTTTCTGAGATAGCTATTATGGAGAATGACCTATTCAGTGTGAACAAAAAATCTGTGATGTCATTAAAATGTTTTTGGAGACTCCGGGCGTTAAAATGAATCATACTTAGACCTGTTGGGTTAACAAATTGAACATTAGAGTCATTAGGGGTAAGGCATTTACATGAATTTGATGAATCAAATAAATTTAAATCAGGGTCAGTATTCTGCAAAGTTTCACTCATAAAAAGAAGTTGAAGTAATTAAAGAACACACTCATTCTATGTATAATACAATTACCTAATACAATCAAACAATACATGATTCCAATCAAATGGACGTGTATAATTATATATTCTGATCCTCGGTAATACATGGTTAAAATGTACTCGCCATCAAACAGACACACAAACACACAAAGCTGCTCAAAACACTCACACATTAAGAAACAATGTACAATATGCGAATATAAATATATTTCCAAGACAAATAAATTAAACGTAAGAACAAATTATATGATCAAAATGATGGTCTAAGAAGAAGCTGAGTCCAACCAGGAGTTTCCAAGGTCTATAACTTTGCTAGTTCATCATTGTTGTGGATTAGTCTTTTTTTCTTGCTGCCGTCAGTGTGTTTCACAAGAGCGAAAATTCGCCCATCTCTGCTCCACGCTGCTTCTACCTTCTCGTGCTTGCCAGTCTCTGTCAAGAGTTTCTGGTTTTGAATCGTGAGGTCCTCTGCGATGGACATCCTGAGGCCTTTCAGTTTCCGACGATTGGTGATGTATTCCTGTCTTTTGCGATAGGATTTGAATTTGATGATGATCGCTCGCGGGATCGGGTCGCCACCACCGTCACGGTTCTCCTTCCGCTGGCCAACTCGGTGCGACCGCTCGATGTCCTCTAGCTTCAGGTCGACCGTCAGGTGATCGCTGGCTACCTTCATCGCAATGAGGTCGGTGTTTTCTCCCGGTCTCTCCTTACACCCAAACAGTCTCACACAATTTCTCCGTGAGTATTGTTCCTGGGTATTCAGGTTGTTATCAATGGCCTGAATACTGTTGTGCTGGGAGATTATCTGCTTGTTGAGATTAGCGATATCCTTCTCCTTTTCTTTGTTGCTGTGTTGCAGTTCCATAATGAGACCATCTTGCTTCTCAATGGTCTCCTCCATATCTCTGACTCTTTTGTTGATAGATTATTCCACCAGTGAAAGGAAGTTCTGACTCTGAATGAGGTCTTTGATCACTTCCTGAATCAGGGCATGATCGGTGCGGTCCGTGACCGAGATCGTGAATGCGATTGTGATTTTGATCTCGTCTTAATGGATTCAGTCGACATAATGGATTTAAGTAGCACAACCCAATTGCTAAAAAAAGAATCCGGCAGTCAATAGATCAGATTAGCAGAGAAGCAGATTAGTGGGTATTTCAATAGTCACATACAGTTGCATGGATGTCACATTGTGAAGAGATTAGATCCTCCGTGCATATAGTTGTCCCAGTACATATATGCTGTATACAGTATAGCTAGGTTCTCCAGAATACTACCACAAGCATCAGTATAATGGGACTGAAGCACAAAATACAAGTGAAAGTATAAATACAGTCACAACATTTGACGGCAAATAACAGGACAATCACAGCACACTCATATTTCAGTCCAACTCCTGGTGGATGATACTCCTCTAAAGGATAATTTACATGTCCATAAACTCACACACGCTGGATATAAAGTATAAAAAGATGAATTTTCAGGACAGTTGTGCCAATCGGACTGTAGTGCTGTAGTGCTAAGCGTGTTTTTGAGTTTGCATTGAGGGGGCTAAACTAGTAGCTTATAACGCTAGGCTTACTGTAATAGATAAATATATATAATTACACGCACTGGAGTTTTATATTATATACATTTGGGGCGGTGTCAGATGTCTGAGGCGGGAGTCCCGTTCACCTGGCCCACCCCAGCCTACACAGGATCCCGATATTGTAATTATTAATAGTTTATATTTAAAAATGATGTTTATATTAAAGTGAGGCATGTAAAGTGTCTAACTCCACGAAAAATACTTGGAGCTTCCTCGCTTCTCTTCTGCCTTGTTGTTTAGCTTATGGTAAGAGAAGAATAAAATAGGGTTAGATTTTTTCAAATGTTCCTTTGGTATGAAGATAATTATCATTGAAAATCGTCATTTGAAAAGAGTTGATCAACGCCTTATAATTGTCCTAGGCGAAAACGTCCCGTCAGCGCGCGTGAGAACCATCGATATACCGATGGTGAGAACATTCCGGAGATTGAACTTTGAGCCGAGCCAGTGCAAATTCCATGAATTCTGTTCTCTGTAAACATACATGGGTGCGAATATCTCAAACGGATCACTGATTACTGTGAAAAATGTATGGCAGACCATCAGTATTCGGTGATAAAATATGAACTCAATATTCGTTTTTTCACTAGGTAAACAGTGTTCATTTTCTTTAAAACTTTCACAAACCTTTCAATTGTATTTTACAATGATATTGATATAGGATTGAAGTCTCAAATGTCATTTTGTGCAATATCTGACACTTTACATGTATGACTTTAATGAAGGTATACCGTAGAACACCATCATCAAGCACCCCCCAAGCACCTATACGCATCTTGCTTTTAAAGACGTTTCCATGAGATTCACCTCCATTATTATCCTCATGAATATTCCTCACCATTATTTGCATTCTTGATTAAGGTTTCCCGTTTGGACAGAGAGCGGGCGCTCTTTAAATGCAAGATGCATATAGGTGATTGGGGGGTGCTTGACGATGGTGTTCTACGGTAGTGTATACTATATGCACTCGGGGGTCGTGTCAGGTGTCTGAGGCGTTCACCTGAGGCGTGTCTGAGTCCCGTTCACCTGGCCCACCCCCCTCACACATGACTGTGATAATTATTGTAATTGTGTATAATATTGAGTTTGAGTTGGTACTCACACTTGGGCACTTGGCATATATTTATAATAATATAGTTATTAGATCCTATGAGGAGCCTGTTTTTACAGGGTCTTTGTATTGTGGACCAACACTTGTGGGTTTAAAGTAAGGCTAAAATGTGTGAGTTTGTATTGAGGGGGCCAAACTAGTAGCTTATTACGCTAGGCCTACTGTAATAGACTAGTATATACAATTACACGCAATGGTATTATAATATACTATATATATTTGGGGCGGTGTCAGGCGTCTGAGGCGGGAGTCCCGTTCACTTGGCCCACCCCTACACATGATTTAGATATTGTGATTATTAATTATTAATAACTCATAGTCAAAATTGGTGTTTATATTGATGGGCTTATGTTGTGTACTATATACACTTGGGGTGGTGTCAGGCGTCTGGGGGGGGGGGGGGGGGGGGGAGTCCTGTTCGCCTGTCCCACCCCCACACATAGCTCATATTCATAGTATATATTATATATGATATATACTTCTACTTCTACTTCTACTTGGGTACTCGACAGGGTCCATCAGTCAGGACGTAGAGTCGAGGGGAACCGGTGAGGTATACAATTAATTGCCGATTGAGGCAACTGCTCCCGCAAAGGGTCCTAGTGATGTAGAAGCCAAGATATTATTGGGGAGCGCATTCCATGCTGTTACAGTTTGTGGGAAGTAGGAGTTCTGGTAAAGCTGAGTTCGAGTATGTATATGCTTGAGCTTATTTGGGTGGTATTGTCTGGTGATGCTTGGGGCCATTGGTGTGAGGAGTTGGTCAGGTGTAATTGCTACCATGGGTAATATACACCTGGGGGTATATATACACCTGGGGTGTATGATATAGGTAATATACACCTGGGGTGGTGTCAGGTGTCTGAGGCGGGAGTCCCGTTCACACTGGCCCACCCCCGCACATTGACCCTTGTGTAATAATTATTAATAGTTTTGAGCATGTTGAGCTGAAGTTGTAGCTGATGAGTTTATAGCTTATACTATTATACGTTATTTTTTTATTATTTGATTTGAATTCTGTTTGATAATAAAAATAATTTATATAATACACATTTATTTATGCATTTATTGATGTATTTATTGTTTGTATGTAGCGTGCTACATTTTTTTATTTTATTTTATTTTTTCCCAAGGAGACAGGGTGGGAGTGGGCCCTCGTTTAGTACCCTAGGTCGCAACCACGTTTCCTCCAGCATGATCTGGGGTTTTTTTCGTGGCCTCCGTGAACTAGTGCTGCGGCACTAGTCTGGTGCTAAACGCCTTGCCCCCCCCCCCCCCCCCCCCCCCCCCTCCAACGAGGAATCCAGTGAGTGAGGCGGGAGTCCCGTTCACTGATTTCTCAAATGGAGAATGTAATTAGAATAATAGTTTTGTATATAAACGTTTGACTTTGTTTGTTTTGTATTGGCCTTAGCCAAATTATATTGATATGGCGTAAATAGTAAATTAATGACTGCGTCGCCATCTAAATTTAAATACTAACTAACTAACTCCTGACGACGGATAGTCAACCTATTCGAAACGTCGAGTCCCTCCTACCATCACCCTCTCCTCGCAATACCAACAGTCTTTTCTAGGACTATCAACAGTCCCTTCTAGGACTACCAACTGTCCTTTTTTTAGGACTCTTCCAGAAAGAATACCAACAGTCCTTTCTAGGACTAACAACTCCTTTATAGGACTACCAATTGTCCTTTTTAGGACTCTCCTAGAAAGAATACCAACAGTCTTTTTCAGGACTATCCCAACAGTCCTTTCAAGGACTACCAATTGTCCTTTTTAGGACTCTCCTAGAAAGAATACCAACAGTCTTTTTCAGGACTATCCGAACAGTCCTTTATAGGACTACCATAGTCCTTTGCAGGACTTACCAATCCACCCATCTCACATGGTGTACCCGTAAACCACACGTATTATATACACCACCATGGAAACCGATACTTACAAGCAACATTTATGAAGTATATAGGTATGGAACCAAACATACATAATGACAAAGGGAGGGGGACAATCTGCTCCTTTTTCAAATGTAGGGGACATGATATTCCAATTTGATTTACGTTCAGCACATATGTACCGAGATTATTTTATTTTCTGTGATGGTGTGCTATCTATATAGATGAGGGTTTAATACACTTTGTTTGAGGTGTGCGTTTGAGAAATTACGCTGCCCAACACATGTCAAAAGGTGAGTTCCCGCAACCCAAATGAAACTTGCAATATGAAATACTGTATGCGCGCGAAGCGCACGGCAAAAAAGACATTTACAGTCCTTTTCAAACTAAAGAACTGAAGATTAATTATTGATAAATGTGTCTTTCCTCTCTTTGGCATTATATCACTCGATTGTTTTCTTCCACTTTTTCGGAATTATTGTCGATCCTGGGGGGAGGAGGGGGGGGGGGGGGGCGGTCGATCCTGGGGGGGGGGGGGGGGGGGGGAGCGGGTCCCCCCCCCCCCCCCCCCCCCCCCCCTCCCATCCAGGATCGACACCCCCTGGTTAAAGTTGAAAATGCGAATTTTAACCGATATTAATTGATTTTGAAGTCGCTTATTCTCCATCGATTTTCTCCCCGATGTTGATATGTTGTAGCTAAGGTTATGCTTTAAAAGTTATGTGGTCTTAGCAATCCAACAATATGAATTTAAGAACTATTGTGTGTACAATTATGATTAGCTTGCCGCGCATCAACATTATATTGGCAAATGCAGAGTTCAATCTTTTACTCATTGAATTGAATTGAATTGAAAATGGTTTATTGAATAAAAGTACATGGCAGCTAAAAAGCTGAATTGCGTACAATTTTACAAAGTCATACAAACAAATAACATATAAATATAAATTTGATATACAAAGAAATAAACATATACATGTAATACTGCTCAACTTTAAAACGTCAACTTCTAGGATGGCATAATCAGCCATGTAAAAATGAATTTAAATTAATAAAATATCTGCACGATCATCGTAAAACTAAATCAATCTGAAAGTGTGATGCTAAAGTTTAGTGGAATTATGTTTTAATTGTTACGATTGCCTAGAATATATAACTACCATGTCAAGCAATACTAATATGCATATTAACGATTAAGCATGAGTATAAACATTAAATCTTAGTATCAATTAATATAACAATCTTAATCAATTTGGCGTTAATTAAACTATTGAGAAAATATAATAGTGCATAAAGATTTATCAATCATAATTAAATTAAATGTGGTATACAAATACAAATTAATTTTCCATGAGTAAAACATTTTGCATACATACCTTATGAAATGAGCTATTACTATGCACTACAAAACAATCACTTATGAAAGCATTAATGTGTGGAATTGCCCAAACATGTGTATAAACATAATATTTATGCTGCACAAAGGATACCGTGATTCAATTTACATTTTGGGCACAATATCAATGTAATTATTACAAAAGTATTTTATTAATGCATGTAATTATACAAAAATATATATAACCAAAATCTGGGTATTGCAATAAAAAAAAAAAAAAGACAGAGAGTAGTCGTTGTAGAGGGATTACTAATTTCGGTATGGTATATTAAATAATAATAATTCCATGTGTTATACTATTATTGCATATAATGTTATAAATAAGCTCAGCATGCAGATATATAAAACTAATCATATATTGCACAATCAATACAGTGGTTCAATTGGAATTTTGAGTGCGATATTTAATAATTACTACAAAAATATTATATTAATGCATGCAATTGTAGAAAAATATATATATAACAAAAAACTGGGTATTGCAATTAAAATGACAACGAGTAATCATTGTAGCGGGATTCATTCATTAGGTATGGTATATTAATATTAAATAATGACAATTCAATGAGCCATAATATTATCGCGTATAATAAAATAAAAAAATAAAATAAAAAAAGGGTCATCATGCAAGTATTTAAAAATAATCATATGGGTGTTTCCCAATGATACATATTACTCAGACATGTCATTGCGTAAGATTCCCGATCTCTTACTGAACATTTAACAGTCGTACCATGAATGGGATGGGACTATTTCTGCACCGTTCAGTTCTGCATCTCAATTCAGTGAACGCTTCTCGGTTGCGCAAATTGCGACCATAGACAGCTTCTCTCTTTACCGGAAGCAGCTCATTTAGACATGACTGGGTTCCGTCATTCTTTTTGCAAATTTGCGACATAGAGAGAGACGTCGTTCACTGAGCATGAGCAGTTTACATGTTTGAAGTGCGTTTTGATAGTTCTGGTATCCTAGGCCGAGCATGAGACGACATGCCCTTTTCTGGATCGCTTCGATCTTGTCACTCTGGGTCGAAGTTAACCCAGAATGCCACACCACGCCACAATATTCCAGTACTGGACGTATAAAAGAACAGTATACAGTGTTTAGATCGTCGACACTCAGTCCGAAACCCTTCAAAATCCTCAACATACCATCATTTTTTCTATCTATCAAGTGAACAAGGGCTGGTAGTAGAGCAGATAAGTGTAATAATCGTTCAAAGTTTGATACAAGCAAGAGACCTGTTATGTAGGCTACCTTAGGGACACATTACATGAACAAAAAAAACAAGCGAAATTCCAGCATGGCAGCCATTTTCCAAGATGGCCGCCAAAAAGCTACTTTTTGATATAAAAATTGACTGAGTTGGCCGATTTTAATAATCTTGGTGTCGTTTTTATATGTTTATTGATATGCAGAAAACGATGGTAATACATACGGACCCATATGATGGCTAAAAATCCAAGATGGCTGCCATTTTTCCCAGATGGCCCAAAAAAGCAAATTTTTGATATAAATTTTGACTGAGTTGGCCGATTTTAATAATCTTGGTGTCGTTTTATATGTTTATTGATATATTGAAAACGATGGTAATACATACGGACCCATATGATGGCTAAACATCCGAGATGGCCGCCATTTTTTCCAGATGGCCCCAAAAAGCTACTTTTTTATATAAAAATTGAAAGAGTTAGCCGATTTTAATAATCTTGGTGTCGTTTATAGATGTTTATTGATATGCAGAAAACGATGGTAATTCATACGGACCCATACGATGGCTAAAAATCGAAAATGGCTGCCATTTTTCCGAGATGGCCCCAAAAAGCAATATGCTGAAAACGATTAGAATACATACAGACATACAGTATATAATGGTTAAAATCCAACACGGCGGCAATTTTTCAAGACGGTTGCCAAATGGCATTTTTCAAATTTGTCAAAAACTTACTGAGTTGGCTGATTCTAATAATCTTTTTACTGATTAAAATGTTGTTTGATGAGCTGAGAACTATTTTCATACAAATGGATCTAAAATAAATGGTAACAATCGAACATGGCGGCCATTTTCCAAGATGGCGTAGCTAAGGGTTAAAGGAGGGATTAGCCATCTTTCCCTGGGGAAATCATGATTTTACCTTTTCATGTTTTGGTAAAGGCTGCTACTTTAAAGGAAATATTGCCCTTAAAATTTGTTTGCCACCCCTCTCATCATTGGTAGTCCTTTGGTTATGCCCCTGGACTTTTGAGATAAATGAGTGACAATAATTGTACGATACAATCATTATGAACGCTCTAAGGGTCCTTCTACTATTTTGTTCACCAATATTTTGAAAACTATTGTGCTACGCACAAACCTGCAATGACGTAACAAAAGGAAAGGGGAGATATTGCCACCCTTTCTGTGATTAAATCATGATTTCATCACTTGTCTGCCCTCCAAAGATATCTTTGCTATCCCGTGCATCGTTCCATCCCCCATTCTGGATAAATGCTGGCTATGCCCTGGACCTGTGTATATCAGCAGAAAAAAAATCAATTGTAACAAACAAATTCAACGCGCTTTGATTCCATTTTTCATTGAATGAGTTATTTCCCCCATCTCCCGGTTAGCGTGTGCAAATCTCCACCTCCACCCTCCCAACCCCCACTAGGCTTATAGCTTGAGACTGGCAACGCCATGGTCCTTTTTACGATATATACTTAAACATATATTGTAAGAGTTTGGTCCGTTATTGCTTCTCTGTAATGATTCAGTTTGGGCTGTACGTAAAATGTATTGTACATTGACTCGGATACTTTTCACCCAGCTATCACCTTTATGGATCAAAGTATTTCACATGGAATAGCCCACTCCAGGCTCATCATTTCCTCGAGTATGATGACAATTCAGGGTGTAAAGATAAACTAATTTGACCAACCACCATGAGCAAGTAGTGCAAACTCAGTCCCACTTTAATAAGAGAATGGGCAAGCTATTGAACGTATCCCAGGAAATGGATGAACCCCTAAAAAAAAATGTGCAAAACACTAAGGATCTATAATAAGCTCATATGATGTTGCTAAACTATTATATTTACACTGATCTGTACATATCATGCTTCTGGAATGGTTCAATGGCATGGATGGATGGATATGCAGACAGCATAAGTATGTTCTTTTTATCTATCATACAAAAAACCTTTGAACACAATAGTGACAGGGCCGAAGTGTACATCCGAGACACTAACTAGATTTAATATTAAAATTTTATGGAAATCTATTTTTTCTAAACTTTCGGGATATAAAAACTGTTGCCTTTTATTTGTAATAGTAATATTTGTTACCATGGTTCCCTGAAAATATAAAGGCTAACATCGTCAAAAGGAGGAGCGGTCTGACCAGTGTCCATCTATACAATGTGGCATATCGAATAGCGTAAACGTGTGATACTGCAACATTATACCCCGATGACCCAAATTTGATAATACTGTACATGAAATCCCAATGATTAAAATGTTATTATTCTCTTAATAAACATGTTAGGCATATATATTCAGGGGTCCAGGGGTCTGGACAGTCCGGGATGAGGTAAAGAGATCGATCCGGGTCAGGAAATTGCAATAAGGGAACAGCCTATCCAAAAATCAAGAACAAAATACATTTCATGAATTCAGCAAAGAAGGAGAGGTTAAATCCAGGGGGGGGGGGGGGGGGGGTGGTGGTACTCAAATTTTTTTTTTACGAGGGGGTGCCTCATGGAACTCTGAAATGGGGGTCTTAACAGCTGACTACAAGCACATAATATCTATGGTCTTTGGAGCTAAAAAACCGTGAAACGGGAGTTAATGGGTCTAAGGAGCACACTAAAACTGCAAAATACATGGACTTGAAGCTACCAAACACCTACGGAAAACCTAAAATGGAGGTCCAAGGAGCTGACTATAAGAAAAATAATGGACTCGGCGCTACTCAACTTCCTAGCCAAGTCCTTTCGGGGTCTATGGAGCAGCAATTTTGGAAAATCTTGAGAGCGGCAATCGGGTGTGGAAACGGGGGTCTTGTAAGCGGCACATACCCGTCTAACAGTATACATGAGTCTCCCCCCCCCCCCCCACCCCCGCCCACCGGGGTTATATAGCTCTATAGCCCTTAGCTACGCCATTGTTTTATAGGTCCCTGAATAACACAAATGTTTTCATCAAGAAACATATACAAAACACGGGATTATCACAATCGATCAACCCAGTCAATTTGTAAATCAAAAGTAGGCTTTGGACGGTCGTCAAGTAAAAGGGCGGCCATTTTGGATTTTAGCCATTAAAGGTATGGTGACAAGAAAACTGCCTCAAAATTGGGTTTTACTGTATCTAAGTAGATTTTCATGAAGATTATTAATACAAACATATTTTCCTCGTGGGAAAACCGGTAAAATACAAAAATCAACTTGTAAATTCTCTTTCGGAACCCCCGTAAAAAAACTGAGTCCCGGGCGGAAAAAATGACGTCATCTTTGTGACGTCATCGGCAGACAATCGCAGTTTAGCTCGGTCATAGACGTACACGCTGAGTGCAATACTCACGTTGACACAGAGATTTCCATTTTTTTCAATATTTGCAAACATTTGTTCAGGTTTATATCATGGACGATATACACTCAGATGTGTAGCTGCATCCTGCTACAATTCATTTCTTAACAATTCTTAAGCATTTTCAGTAAAACCTCAATTTACAAGCAAAAATGAGTTTGTTTTACTAGCAAGTCATAGGCTCTAGATGTAAACAGTGTACATTCCTCCGTGTTGCGGTCTGCATGTGAGGTCATGAATCGGGTGACACGTGCGCGAATTCCGGCTCCGCTATAAATGACTTTTTTTAGGAGCAATGGAACGCCGATGCGAAATACAGCAAAAAAGTTGCATGAAATTTACCTTTTTTTCCCAACTTAAGGATTTCTTTGAAAAAAAGAGTGTGGTATATCAATAAAGGCACATATTTAAAGCTATAGACCTGAATCAAAGCCGGGATTTCACCCCTCCTTTAAATGTGTTAAATGTATCACCATCGTTTCCAGCATACCAAGAGGCATAATTCGACACGAAGATTATAAAAATCGGCAAAATCGTGAATTTGTTACATTAAAAATTCGTTTTTGGACGGCCATCTTGGAAATGGACACCATGTCGATTTTCGCCATTATATGGGTCCGTTTGTGTCACAATGGGCTTAAGCATAACAATACACATCGAAATTGACACCAAAATAATTAACATCGATGAACTCAGTCAATTTTGATATAAAAAAAAAGTAGCTTTGCGGCGGCCATCTTGGAAAATGGCCGCCATCTTGGATTTTCGCTTGTCTAAGTGTTGTTTTTCTTCTAAAAAGTGTCCCTAATGTAGTCTGCATACCAAGTATGTTGCTTGTATCAAACTTTGAACGATTTCCGTGATATTTTACACTTATCTGCTCTACTATGGTGTCGTGGTACGACTCCAAGGCAATATTGTTTTCCTTTCTTTTTTATTTTTATTTTTTCTTAGGGCGGCCGTCGTCTGGCAAAGAGGCGTATCTCGAAAATAGGCCTTATTTTTTGGGGGGCATATTTGGGGTTTTTGAGGTCAAAATTTTCATTGGGCCAAATTTCAGAAGTGCTCGAGTCTTAGTTTTTGAGATATCGGGGCCCTCTTTACCCGATTGCATAACTATCGTCGTATTTTGTACGACAAAAGGGTGTATCTATACATACGCCTTGTTGGTTTCTGCTCGGTATCCGTCTGGCAGAAGGGCGTATCTAGATATACACCCTTCTGCCATACAAAAACGGCGAGTAACAGTCAGACATCAAGTCAGCTCCCCCAAAAATATCCTGTCAATGGCATAATTTTATCAAATTGTACAAAAGGAGGGCGTATATTCAGATACACCCTTCTGCCAAACAAAAATGACCAATCAATTTCATCAATTAGTATGGTAGAAAGGTATCTGTATAGATTCGCCTTTCTACCGTACAAATATGGTAAATTTCGTAGTCACATTTGTAAGGCAGAAGGCGTATCTATAGATACGCCCTTCTGCCAGAGGATAGCATGACGATACCGGGCGATACTTCCACGTAACTAAAGATACGCCCTTTTGCCAAACGATAGCATGACGATACCGGGCGATATTTCCACGTATCTAAAGATACACCCTTCTGCCGTACAAAAGCAACTACGAATTTGTTCAAATTTGTTTGGCAGAAAGGCGTATCTTTTTTTAAATGGTCCTAGAAAAAGAAATATCAAGTTCAGAATCAATTCTAAAATTTAAAAATAATATTTCATATGTCGGCTTTCAACTAGAATCAAACCTGCAATAAAAATTCTACGTCCAAAGCTTAAACACAGGGTTGAATATGTCAAACTTCAAAGGCGTTTTTCTCGGTGTTGAGATCCCGGCCCGACACTCGAGATACGCCCTTCTGCCCTTCTGCCAGACGACGGCCGAGGGGTGGGGGAGACATCTGATATTATTTCATGATGATTGAGTAATTATTTGTTTAATCATCCTCTTATCATAAACTATCGCTACGTATAACCTTTAATTCGTCAAAGTGACGAATTCAAAGTCTAGTATTTTGTTGGTGTTTGTATGCAATTGTTTTCTTCCACATTTTGTTCGTCGCATATCTCAAGAAAGGATGAACCTATCGTCCTGAAACCTTGTGAGATAATAGATCTTGGTCTAACTTTGAACTGCCAAGCTTTTGGTTACCGCCGACTATTCGTGACGTCATCAGGACGCCATTTTGTGAAATTTCATTAAAGGATGTTTCTCAGTCAGGCACCTTTTATTTCCTTTTAAATTTGGCACCAATGATAATCACACCAAGTGGCAACTTTTCCTATTATGCGCATGCTCATGCGCCACGTAACGTCTAAGGATTCAATAATCTGAAAATGCTCGAAAACTTAAACCAAGTATACTCCGCAAAAAAAGAAACAGGACACTTGTTTAAGTTGAAATGTTTCATATGTATGTACGATTAAGTGTACATTATCATATATCAAATTAAAGGATATGTAGTTCGCTACAGGTGGGGAATAAATATAAGGTTTAATCGTTTATGCATGAACTGCCATGGTCAATTAACAATAGCAAGGCCTGTTGTCAAAAATAGCAAAACAATGGAAGACAAGACTATTCGACTGAAATGATAGTAAGCGTTCCGCTTAAAACAATATGTGTGGGGCAAGTAAATTATGACATTACTTAACGTTATTGTTATGAACATACTCTGAAAATACACATTTTCCAATAAAACATGACCCGGTTATGAGAACATCAACATACTGGTCCATATTTGAGGAATGAAGCTTCTCTGTTTCATGTGTCCCCTACAATATTAACCATAGTTACCTAGAGAAATGACATGTTAGAGACTATCCAACTGGTGGACCAAGGGTTACAAGATGTGCTTAAGATCTTCGGATTACGTTAGAATTCTTGAGAAGAATTTATCCCAAGTTTCATACTGATAAAGGCACAAACTGTGGTTTCGACGAATAAACCTGTCATAGACTTCCCAATTTTGTTACATTTGGATCAAAATAAAACCTATAACTTTCACAATTTGCCATAATTTATACTTTGGTATTGAGATAAAAAATTTAAAAAAATCACATTTGTAATGAAAAATTATGCCATGTCACGAATATAGCGTTTAAGATATGCTTATTAACATTTATACCAGGTCGAAAAAACAGTTGAAATCAGTTAAGACCAGTTGGAAAATCCACTTGCTTTACCTGGTTTTTACTGTGATCATAAGGTACCAGTTAAAACCAGTTAAAGCCAGTTAAGATATATTGACAGCATTATAATACCAGTTAAAACCAGTAGAAATTACCAGTTGAACCCAGTGTCAGATCTTGATACTGAAATTACCAAGTCTGATATGATAGATGTGGTTCTGTTATAAATATGAGATTACTATGCAAAGAAATAAGGCACGACATGCGGAAGATATAATTTAAGATATTTTGTTTATTAACATGAAACCATCATTGGTTTGAAATTAACACATACTATAATATATAAATCAATATGAAAGCACATACTTGGCAATCGTTTTACAAGCTGAATCAAACAAAACAAAAGTAATTGGATCCAATTAACGAACTAAACAAAACATAATTTACCTGGCGCCATTAATCAAAAAATAATAATAATCAGGGGTAGTTGAGTTACATTTTATTTCTGTTATGCCTTATGGGGATAAATTACTGGGTGAATAGCACCTTAAGAGTTCTGGAGAGGTTGCAGACCCAGTCTGCGTAGAAAAAACATGGAGGTACGGGCGTCGGCTGTAGTAGCTCTCGCGAGAGTTCATCGCATCGAAGTTGCAGACCCAGTCTGCAATGATGTGAAGCGCGCGGTGGTTGAATTCCCCATGACGGGCGTCATGGAGGACGATCGACTGCACCGCGATACTGTGGACATCTAGGCCCGTAGTCGAGATGACCGGAGTTGCGGAATCGTGCCGGAGCCGGTTCGAAGACCCAGTGGTGCCAACGCGGAGCCGGATGGAAGCCGGTATGACGGTTGGATCATCGGAGCTCGGGTCGGATGAACGGCGGATTGGAAATCTCCGTTGTAGCTTGGCGTGACATAGCCCGGATTTAGAGATACTCGGTGGAGTTGAAGATGCTCGTTAGAGCCGAAATTAGAGATACTCGGTGGAGTTGAAGATGCTCGTTAGAGCCGAAGTTAGAGATACTCGGTGGAGTTGAAGATGCTCGTTAGAGCCGAAGTTGGAGTTGACGATAGTCGTAGAGACCTCATTGAAGCTTAAAGTTAGACATTAGTAGAGCCCAGCTGGTTCCTAATGGGGGAAGGTTAAAGCTAATAGTTCATAACATTTGCTTCCTCCGTTTACAATTAAACACCAGCTATCACATACTGATTATAAAACTGATTATGACAATGAATATATGTATTGTATAGCCATAATCATAAACATGAAACACATGTATACAATTTAACACATCATATAATGCAAAAGTAATTTGTGAAGTCATCTAATCTTCACATATATTACATACAAAAGGCGTAATTTCTACAATCATTATATCCAAATGCCTCGCATAAATAATTAGGAAATATGCAATATGTCCATGCTATTTCATTGCATAAGACTTTTTTTATATCAAGGAGTTATATATATTGAATCAAAAGCCTCACATAAATACGGAGAATTTAATTCATTCATGCTATTTAGTTGCATATTTTCTTAACATAAAATAAATCAGGCTTTCAAAGCATCAATGAAATACAAATACACTTTAAAGTTAATGTGCTTTAACGTTTTGACATTATAAACTAATAACCGTATGCATAAATATTAACTCATCTCAAATATATATATAATTGTCAAATCATATAATTAAGCTGGTACAGTATGGAGTGTATGAGCTATATATAAATATAACATACATGTACATGTATTACTAAACTTCTACACAATGACATCATTCAACAAAACTTACAGGTTTATGGTGACAGATGCCGATGAAGAGGTATGGTGACGGCAAGGTGGAGGAGGCTTTACCCAGCATCATGGTGGTTGGATTGCTGGGTGCTTTCCGGCGTAAAATTAACTAATACTCTAGCCCAACATCAGGCTGGTATCTGGTGTATCACCTGCTCAAATTCACGACCTTCCATACTCAGTGACTGATGCTATCTGTGTCACTTAACTATTCTCTCACATCCACTATAACTTACAGTACCCAAATCCAACGCACATGAACAAAAGGATGTTCCCGCCCAAAATCATACTAACTGCAACTTACTGGAGGTGACCCAATCACACAAAACTAGTCGATACCAGTTCCCCTCTTATTTACTACCCTGGATAGGTACTAAGCATTACATACCAAAGCTATTCAACCATCTCTTTGAATGAACAACTTTCACAATTGTCCTATCTAAACTTCACTCACGTGTACAATAAACATTCAGCTTCTGTACACACTATCTCTATACAATTCTCACTTTGCATGAACACACTCCCTATTATTAAATCAGGGGTATCACTGGTTCTATCTTAAACTAAACCATATACAATAACCCTTAACAGTGAGCTTGGGTGCACACTAAACATATACAAATCCGGGGCCTTATAGCCTAAAACCCATGCTCACATATTAAATAAAAAGGAAGCATTCACACATGACTGAATTTATGGTCAAGTGTGGATGCCCAAATCTCTTAAAACGAAGTCACCCTGTGACACCCAGTATGTCTTATTGGGACCTGTGTACCGGTTTATTCCAGTAAAACCTAGTTGTCGTTACTGGAATACCGTCATGCAAGTTTATACCAGTTAAAACCAGTAAGAACACCAGTTGAAGCCAACTATAGGTGTGGTGTTTTTACTGGTTTTAACTGGTATTAAACTTGCATGACATATCGTATTCCAGTAATGACATCTAGGTTTTACTGGAATAAACTAGTACACAAGTTCCAATTAGACTAACTGGTTTCAACTGGTAATTTCGAAGTGCTTTCAACTGGTCTTCTTACTGGTTTTAACTGGTATTAAACTTGCATGAAATATCGTATTCCAGTAATGACAACTTGGTTTTACTGGAATAAACTAGTACACAAGTTCCAATTAGACTAACTTGTTTCAACTGGTAATTTCGAAGTGGTTTCAACTGGTCTTCTTACTGGTTTTAACTGGTATTAAACTTGCATGACATATGGTATTCCAGTAATGACAACTAGGTGTACCAGTTATTCCAGTAGTACCTAGTTGTCATTACTGGGACTTCATGTAACCATGCATGGACCCTACTACCATGATATAGTGGATAAGTCAAATGTAGCATCCTTTATTCTGTGTGATTGTGCTTAGTGCTTCAAAAATATATCATTCATATCAAATATCATATTTAAAAACATTAATGTCAGCAACTTAGTTACATCATGGTAGTAGGGCCCATGATGTAACTAAGTGTACCAGTTGCTGACACCAGTTTTTTAATAATATTTGATATGAATGATATATTTTTGAAGCACTTAGCACAATCACACACAATAAAGGATGCTACATTCAGCATATCCACTATTACCCAGGGAAAACGAACATTCCTCCAGCCACTTTTGATGTACTAATAATATGTCGACTACCTGATGCACAATGTGTACATTATACAGCAGGTACATACTGGTATACATAGCACAGAGCACATACCACCTCTCTGCATAGCATGCATATACATGTATGCCTATGCATGCTTTTGCAAGGTTTCCGAATAACAGCTGTGTAAACATGGTCCACTGACTTCCTTATAAGGAAGTTCCTTGTTCCCTGTTATCCCCCCTTCCCCGCGCTGGCGCTGGCGCTGTGTATGTGTGTGTGTGTGTGTGTGTGTGTGTGTGTGTGTGTGTGTGTGTGTGTGTGTGTGTGTGTGTGTGTGTGTGTGTGTGTGTGTGTGCGTGCAACCATGCATACACAAAGGAACACTGTTCTCAAATAGCTCTCTTCTTTATAAGACATGTAGTTATTGTACATAACCATCCTAAAGCTATATGGATGTTAATTCATTGTTGGCTTCTTTGTCTTCTTTTAGCACTGATCATTCAATTCTAGTACTGCACTTGCAAGCATAAATTGTTGAGGTCTTCAATGACAATGCGCATTATTTGGATGCATCACTCTCACAGTACTTCAGGCCAGGGAGATTGTTTCTTTATAGCATCTTATCGCCATTAAGTTCGCTGCTACTGCGTGCTCGCTGATCATGGATAATGGATGGATCAACATATTATCAGCCAGCAGTATACTGTATAGCTCTTGATTTCTCGCGTCCTTGTGGAATTCAAACTAATTTGACTCTTTAAAATACCCGACAGGAGTACATCAATATGACAGCATGCAGTCTAATTAATTAAACACTGTTTAAAATTATATCAGAATATGAATAAGGCTTGTCTGATCATTTGTCCATCATCCCTTTGTAAAAGAATGTCCACACTTATAAATGTCTTTTTGTTGACAATACTAATAACTATTTAAATAAGTAGTATTGTCAACAACAAAACATAAGTGTGGACATTCTTTTACAAAGGGATGATGGACAAAATGATCAGACAAGCCTTATTAGTATTATGATGTAATTTCAAACAGTGTTTAATAAATTAGACTGCATGCTGTCAAATTGATGTACTCGTGTTGGGTGTTTTAAAGATTCAAATTAGTTAAATAGACTGTTATAACAGTATGTTTTAAAGAGATGTGAAATACCTTGAATGAAATGAGTAAATTGAAACACATACATGCTACAGTCAAACCTGCTAATGCGACCACCTGTCTATAGCGACCACCTGCTCATAACGACCGCTCTCTGGTCCCCCCGTTAAAGATCATGTGTTAAACAATCTGCGTAAAGCGACCACCTGCCTAACGCGACCAGCGACCACCCTATTTGGGTCCCAACGCACGTTTAAACCTGTGTATAGCGACCAAAAATAGCGCTTGAGCGACCAAAGGCACAAGAAGTTTGCCTTTGGTCGCTCAAGCCTCCAATTCTGAGCATGCCAATCCAAAAAACAATTCATTAAAGAAGCCTAATCGACACCAAGTGCTTCAGACTCACCAACAAAGATTATTCATTCCCTTCACTTCAGTACCTGATGCTGATCCTGAATGCGTGACACAAATACACTTCACTCAACATCACAACCAAATTTGACATTTGACACTTGACAAAAGTAATGTAATAGCCTAGGCGGGGTGTTTCCCCATATTTCTAATTATGTTCAATGATAATCCGTGTTACGACCAAACGATGAATCTTGACTTCAGAATTATATAGAAAACACTTTATGAGCATTTTTAATAAAGTGCAGGTGATTCTCTCTAGTCTATTGATGAGTAAATAAATTGACACATTTCCCAATTTCAATTTCACGTATAAAACAAAAATAATCGTACATGTACAAACATCTAATATCATTTGAAATGTAATGCCAATTCATGTATAGTTTCAATTTTTGTGTTGGTTATGCATGCAACAAACACTTGAATAACACGAGCGGGTACCGATGCCATTCAATTACACATGTGCATATGGGCATGATAGCATGCGACCAGAAATTCAAAATGGCGGCCTACCTGTCTAATGCGACCACCTGTCCATAGCGACCGCTTTTCGCCGGTCCCTTGAGTGGTCGCTATAGACAGGTTTGACTGTACAACAAACGAACAGTAGTCCTACATACTTAATTCCCGTAATATTCACAATTTAATCGACACCGGTAAATCTACTGGGTATTTTTTATGGCGTTTTACTGTGTTCATGCAGGTTTCTTGCTGGTTTTCAACTGGTCATTACTGGGTTCTGCTGGTCTCTTCTGGTT
>JBAMJV010013689.1:0-27415 GCA_037951105.1 Echinarachnius parma | reverse complement strand
CATGTGCCGCATTTGCCATAGGATTAGTACGCAGCGCACGAGGATGCATTTCAACATACAACCGTCGGCGACTCGCGGTTTCCAGGCAAAAATTGTTATAATCCCGTTTTAGTAAAAAATATATTCTTTCACATGATTGGTAATAAGAGCGTGCATTTATACCCCCGTCACATATAGCTACGCTCGTCGCGCCGCTCCTAATCCTCCATTCATAAAATTGCTACGCTCCTAATCCCAATTCATAAATTGTGGCAGTGGGAGGCGAAGCATTGTCCGAACGATGATTAAATGACGAATGAATGGGAGGATTATCGCACATAGGTGAAAGATAGCCTCTCATGCATGGACATACAATGGCTCCCTAAACAGAAGAGTAGAACGCCAAAGACTCACGTCCGCTTTCGAGCGCTTTCGACATGTCCAAAGCTTAAAAAGCGGTCGTGGGTCGGTCGTGGGTCTTTTGCAGACCTAGTCTTTTGTTCAGCGAGCTATTGTCTGTGCATTCATGGAAGGATATCTATTGACACATGTGAGATAATCTTCCCATTCAGATCCTCATTGGACAAAAGACATTTTGCAGATACATTCCAGTGATTGTGATCAGCTATTGTCTAGATCGTGGCTAGAGCGTGGCTCTAGTCTGACGCCGCCATTAATTGTTGTGTGTGGTGGCCGTTTCCCACTACTGGCATTTGCTTTTAATTGTAACTTACAATCAATTGTATCACTTTCTGCAACGGGGCCCTAGTTAATGACAATCAGTGACAAAACAATGATTGCTCCCCTATTGATTTATCAAATTCCAACATACAAAGTATGCTTACCCTAACCAAAACCCAAATACCAACAAAACTCTGAACAGAATCCAAACACAATCTTCAACCAGAATTAATTCTAACGCGAACTTTCACTAAACTGCTAAAAGGACAAAGTGGGGGAAAAAATTCACTAGAGAAAATGTTATTTCAAGCACTGTAGAATGAGTAGCTATTTTATCCGAAGTTTGCATATCGCTAAAATATATCAGTTTCAGAATATGCATCAAAGTAAACCATATATATGGGGTCATTCTTCAATAAGTGTATATTTTCGACCATCGTGGAGATCGTGAAAATCAAAACTATTTCTTCACTTTCTTTCTGTGTGTTTAATATAATACATCTGTAGATTAGGGAAATATTGTTTTGGCGCGATCTTTAATGGGGCTATGTAATATTTGTTTGGGTTTTATTAACATGTACTGCACTGTTAATGCGTCATCTCCGTCACAACACTTTTACACAAATAGATCGTCGCATTTTAACTGAAGAACATAATTCACTTCTTATTCAATCTTCGTTTGGAAGAAAGGGTGACTGTTAAAAGAAAAAAAGAAAAACATTGGTCAAACCATAATCACATTTTTTTCTCTAGAGCCACCATTTATACAGTACTTGCCTTGCTGAATAAATAGTAAATTTTGCCAAATAGTTTTCTGCTTTCAATTAGTGTGATGAAATTTTCTAAGGAAATTAGGACCTTGAAGAGAGGTACATGATTACGAGTAAATAGATCGCTAAAAATACCAAATACAAATATGTTTTACCAGAGTATAATATTTGTTGAAATTTATGCATTTGAAACTCAGCGTGACGGAGATGACTGAAGTGTGTATTTCAGAATACATTAGAATCACATTGTTATATAATAATCTAAAATTCATGCAAACTAAGCTTTGTCATAGAATATTTGTCAACTTTGAACAACATTGTTGTGTCAATTAACTGAGTTAAAAGAGCCGTGACGAGAGATGACGCGTGACGGAGATGACTAATCAGACACATTTAAAGCTCCGATAGCTAATAGCAATGTATTCAATACAAATGAGTGATAGTGTTGTATGGTTGTTCCGTGGGCACATTCATACAAATGATTCGAATTCAATCTAACATCTTTATCTAGCTAATATCAATCGTTCGGAGATGATAATCATCATCTCCGTCACAAAGAAAACGTGACGGAGAATATGCGTGACGGAGATGACTATCAGACACATTTAAAGCTCTGATAGCTAATAGGAATGTATGCAATACAAATAAGCGATAGTGTTGTATTGGTGTTCCGTGGGCACATTCATACAAATGATTAGAAATTCAATCTAAATTCTTTATCTAGCTAATATCAAGCGTTCGGAGATGACGCTTAATAAAGGTACGGGACCTGGTTTTTGACAAAGATCTAAAAAAAAACAATGTTACTTACCTGGAGACCGGGGGAAGACACGTGTCTCTTCTTACTACTACCTAGTCACCCGACATTTTGCCACCACGATCACTCAAATTTAGCATTTTTTTGTACCGTAGATGGTGGACTCAAAATTGCATGACGGAGATGACGCAAAAATATCGGGACACAAAATACAGACTCCTTTTTTGAAAACAAATCTTAAGTCGTTGCATCTGTGCGTATTTATTCTTGGTATTCGTAGTCAACTCATACAATTGAATTTATTAAGGTATGTTAAGGACAAAAAAATATGCATCTTTTTTGAAATGCTACATTATAATATTTTTACATGATGCCATCGGGACATGCGAGTTTGAGGGGGGTGGAACATAAAAAAAAATAATAAAAAAAAAAGTATAAGAGTTATCACTTTACTTTTTTTTTTACTTGTTGATTTTTTAACTTACTTGTAAGTCAGCACAAAGAGGTAACAAAAACAAGCTATACTTTTTTTTCTATGCGACACCAAAGTAGCGGGACTCAAAACTATACACTTATCGAAGATATATACCTTACTATAAAACGGAGGAATGATCCTTGTGTTTTTGTACTAACAGTACCTCAAGAGAAAGATCAAGTAAAGTGTGTTATATAAACTGGGATAGAGCTACCCTTCTTCTTCGGGGTATTACCCGTGTCCTTCAATCTTGAAGATTATTACAGGTGTACCTCCAAGCATTTTTTAACTGCATTCTGTCATGTCTGTAATACAGATTAAGGTTGCTCTTAAAACCATCTAGTCCCCTTATAACTGTTTAACTTTTACCCCCATCCTGATGCTCAACAAGCGTTGATGAGTTACATATAACTACATATGGATCGACGTGGTCAGTACAATTACATCATTATCATTATCTAACATGGGAATGTCCTTTGCACAGAGCCACAGACACAAACACACACACATACAAACACACGCATACACACGCACATGCCTACACGAATGTATATTTTGCGTTTGTGTGTTTTCGTGCGTTGGTTTAAACACATTTCTCGCGTGATTGTATAAGCATTTCTCGACTTAGTAAAGATAGCCACTGTTAATTTGACTCCAAAGAATTTGATCAACAAAAATCGAGCAAAATTGACATCGTTATGTAAATATGTACTGGACTATGTTAAATACAAGTTACCTCCGTATCGTTATTATCAAGGTCGTTTTCAATGGCGTAGTATCCAACCACGTGCCGCTGGTATGGCTTGTCCTGGAGACTTGCTTTGATCTTGTCAACTGCCTTTTGAATCTATGTTCAAATCAATTTTAGAAATTGGAAAGAAAAATAACAGTCACATTGTTTGCTGTTGTATTCCTTACAAGAGTTTGTTTTGGTCACAATCATGTTACGAACAAATGTGACCGCCTGGCTCGAAACTCACAAAGTGTAGGTAAATATGATTTTGGAATTTTTGAGATGACTTGAAAGAGTACATTATAACTTTTACAGCTATATGTAACTAGAATTTGAGAATCCTAACCCGTAGAATAAAAGTAAGAGCAAGGTAGTCCATTTAAAGAATAGAATCATTCATTTGTATGGAGCGAGTTACGTACCTATTCACTAAATCGGTGAAAGAATACATCGAAGATACACTTAGCAACGAGTCTAAAGCCAAGTGCCCACTGTGCGATTTGCGCCTGCGAATAAGGGAGTTCGTAGTAGCCCATGGAGCAACGGACGTAACCGGGTTTTCAGAAGATTGTACCAAAATTGAGGCTTTACGCGTACGTTTACGGCACAGCCTGTGACGCACGCATTCAAATGACAGGAGCTCTATGCAGAATTTCTGCGTGCGTGCGTGAATTCTCCTTGTGTTTCGTTACGTTTGAAAGACCTGACCTCAAAAAACTCACCTTAATCCTAAAATATTTAAAATTGAATAAATATAACCATTCATTTTAATTTTCAAACTTGAAGCAGGCTAAATAACTTGTTTTATAATAAAAATCACATCTTTGCCCGTTTTCAACACTTAACAAAAAACAGTACACACAAATCTTCGTATGGGGACTTTGCGATTTCAATAAACGCCCAGATACGAACGTTGACATTTTTGTTAAAATCCGAAAATAAATAGAAAAAAATAAATTTTAAAAAATCAGTCTGATGTATATGAGATGTCCAATATGATTAATTCAGAAAAACATTGATGACTTCGAGCCAAATTTCCCCTGAAAACACGTTTCAAATGTGACAATAATTGCACGAAGGTCTATGGGACAACGGGCAATATCGATGTTTTTGGTACAGTGAATTTTCGTCCCAGAAATTGGCGCATGCGCAGTTTGTAACTACGAACTCCCTTATAAGCCAGTTCGTAATTACAAACTGCGCATGCGCGTAATTACGATCTAGACTTCCGGGTTCTGTGGATGAACCACAACTCGATCGAAAATGGGCTTAGCAGACGACACTGTGTGTGTGTGTCAATGGACAATTTACTTCCTGGTATGACACCGGACACTAAATACTAATTTCATGACACTTTCAGTGCTAACTGGGCAAAAAGAACACCATCTGGCTAAAATTTCCAACAAATTCGATCATTTCTGTCACATCGTACTGCAAGAAACTTAATTTGTATGAACATTTTTCGAAACTCAAATGCCACTGACTTTATCGCATACGGCTCTCGCACGTCGCATGTGAACTACATTGTGTATGCAATCAGCTGTCGTAACTAAAGGAGAAGGAGCCACACGTGCAATTGAAAGCGAACGCGAACTGTTTGTTTACGTTTTTAAGGATCTGGATCTGGATCAAAATCAGCCCATCGTTTTGGTATTCACCATATCAAAGGTAAATGTCATATTATGTACTATTTCATAGAACAATAACCTGTTTAATAGATTATGTTATTCACTCGTAATGATGATATTTTTTTATAAATTCCAGTCATAAATTTTTATACTCATAATTTCACCGAGCCTTGCTGGCCTGGCTAGCTGGGCCGGCTGCGGGGCGGGCGGGTAGCACGCACAGGGGAAATCATCGTCTTCCGCTCGCTGACCTATCCAACGCCAAAACAGTTTTTGTCCGCAAATAATTTCGTTTATGTGATTTACAATCCATATAAACGGATAATGATTACCGACTCTCTTGATTTGAAGACCACACAATGTAGAAACAAGTATTATATCCCGTCTATTTTCCTTGCCGAACACGTCTAAAAGCTGGCGTTCAATTTTTGAACAGTACAGTGTACGAATGGGTGGTATCGCGCGCGCGAGCTAGCTCTGTGTGGTATAGTGACCTATGACCTGTGACGGGCCTGTCACGTCTTCCGGGCTCCTTGCTCTAAATACGAACTGGCTAATTGGCGCGAATTGATAGCGATCTCGGATCTGTGTGAATCGCACCAGTTCGCCGCGAGTCAGCCCGATTTCATTGCGTACGCGTCTTTCAGTGTCCACTTTGCGATCTCACGGCGACTTCTCCTGGGAAATGCCTTGGCTCCATTTCCACGCATGCGTGCATGGTCGAGGAGTACAGAAACCATGATGTCATAAACATCTTCTTTTGGAATTTTCAAAATTGAACTTCATTTTCAGAAAGGACATAGCATAAAATGTCAAAATACCGAAAATCTATTAAATATGTATTGGCTGAGATATGCCCATCCGAATTATTTTTTTGTCCATAGGCAATCAGTGTTATAGTGCACTGGTTCATAACTTTATGAACCAGTGCACCTTAACACTGATTGCCCATTGAAGTAAAATTCATTCGGATGGGCATATCTCAGCCAATACCTAACATATTCAATTGATTTTCGTTATTTCGATATTATTTTTGATACTCGAAAAATGAAGTTCAAATTTGAAAATTCTAAAAATAGCTGTTTACGACGTCATAGATGACATCACACTTCACCAATCTTGCTTGTTTTGACATCATCATCTGCTTTTGCGTTTTTCTTTATAAGCCTAGTGCCCACAGTGCGATTTGCGCCTAGCGATCCAGAGAGATCTTGCCAGAGTGGGAGCGATCCCTTGAGATCCGTGGAAAAGTCGCGCAGTGGGCACCCAATGGTCGCACCTGATCGCCGTAACTCGCGTCCGCAGAGGTGGTGTCGGTAGCTGTCGCCGGGTGTTCGACATGTTCAAAAATTTGGCGACCTCCGACTTCGGTCGGGCACATTCGCAAGCAGAATCACATAGTGAGCACGCCCAGAACGGCCTTGATCGCATGTCAGGCCGGATCGCACACATTAAAAAAACTCCGAAAGCAGATGATGATTTAAAATCAAGCAAGCGTGACCAATTCCTGGTTGTATTCCTCGAACATGCACGCATGCGTGGAAATGGGGCCAAGGCATTTCCCAGGGGAAATCCCCGCAAAGAGATCGGGATAGATCGCATAGTCGACACTGACAAGATCGCGTACGCAATGAAATCGGGCTGACTCGCGGTGAACTGGTGCGATTCCGCGGTCGCTAGCCCAATGCCCATTGTGCAATTTGCGCATGCAAATTAGCGCGAACTGATAGCAACCTCGGATCTGTGTGAATCGCACCAGTTCGCCGCGAATGCGATCGAGGCCATCTGGGCGTACTCACTATGTGACTCTGCTTGCGAATGTGCCCGATCGAAGACGGAGGTCGCCACATTTTTGAACATGTCGAAAACCCAGCGACCGCTACCGACACCACCCCTGCGGACGCGAGTTACGGCGATCGGGTACGACCATTGGGTGCCCACTGCGCGACTTTTCCACGGATCTCAGGGGATCGCTCCCACTCTGGCAAGATCTCTCTAGATCGCTAGGCGCAAATCGCACAGTGGGCACTTGGCTTAAGAGATTCATCGGATTGAGCTGACAGTTTTTCAGGCATGGTAATTATACTCTATTATTCCTCTATTGTATGTATTATTTTATAATCATAGGTTCATCAACAAATTATCAAAGTAAAGCTCTATAGGTATGTAATCAGGTCAAAGTTCCCAGCAAAATTTAAATCTGTCCACCAAGGACTGACACTTTCTACTCAATTTCTAGTCTCCAAGTTTGTACAAAATATTGACCAAGGTTTATAAGGCCTATAAAAATCAGAATTTTACAAGGGTGCTTGAACGAACCACGTCAGAACAACTCCACTTTGAAGCATGCAGCCTGGCGCCAACCCACAACACGCGCCCTTGTCAGGGCGGGCATCATAATATGATGTCATACGGGACGGCATCACCATCATGCAGCTGAATGTGGAAGGCCTCACTAAGTCCAAGATCAACATCATCGAACACCTTCTCCAAACGCACAAACCTAGTGCTATATTACAAGAAACTCACACTAAGGACATCTCCCACCTAAAGATCTACGGCTTTACCCTAGCTGCTCACACCGAGAGCGACATTCATGGCATCGCCACCTTCATTAGGAACTCTGCCAAATGGAACACAATAGCCTCATGCCCTCCAGACTCAAACCTGGAGTAGACAGCAACATCAGTCGAAGGAGTTACAGTCACCAATGTCTACAAGCCCCCCACCTTTCGGATTCAGGCTGACTCCATCCCAACCTTCGCCCCACCCTGCATCTACGCAGGCGGCTTTAACTGCCGCAGCACCACCTGGGGCTACAACAGCAACAACCATGATGGCGCTGCGCTTGAAGAGGGCCTCTGCAACCGGCGTGCAGCTCATATACGACCCCAAAAACCGGAGAACTTCCACTCCGGCAGGTGGAACACATCAACTAACCCATACCTAGCCTTTGCAAACATCAACGGCGCACTACCCTGTCGTACTATTCTGGACCCTTTCCCAAGATCTCAATATAGACCTTCAATGATCACCCCCGAAAACCCCATAGAGCCGATCAAAACAAAACAACAGAAGAGATGGAACTTTCGTAAGGCCAGGTGGGACCAGTTCACCAACCTAGTGGAACAAGACGTAAATAACTTACCCTTACCATCCTCCTCCAACCTGGACTAAGCGTACACATCCTTCCGCAACCTCCTCACCACAGCAGCCAAGAGCTCCATCCCACGCGGCCACCGCCGCTGCTACATCACCTCGTGGGACGACGAATGTAACGACCTCTACAACGACTTCATCGAGGCCGAACGCGGCGATGAAGCAGCCTCTAAGGCAACCCTTTTAACAGCCTGTCTAGACAACAAACGTAGAGAGAGATGGGAGGATACAGCACAAGGAATCGACTTCACCCACTCCAGCAGAATAGCCTGGAAAACGCTCTATCGCCTCACCGGCAGAAGTCCCAAGCCAAAACAATGCCCCGTGACCGCTAACTCAATCGCGGAACAGCTCCTCGAGAACGGTCGCTTCAAAGACGCAGACAAGAACCACACTCGCCACATCAAACAAGAAACAAACAAACAAATTCTGGCAGGCTCCAGGAGTGGATGGACTCTTGTCATCACCCTTCACTCCCGATGAGATCGCCGCTGCTATCAAACATTTGAAAAGTGGTAAGGCTCAAGGACCAGACAACCTGCCTCCCGAGTTCCTACTGCACTGCGGAATAAAATGCTCCAGGAGTGGATGAACTCTTGTCATCACCCTTCACTCCCGATGAGATCGTCACTGCTATCAAACATTTGAAAAGTGGTAAGGCTCAAGGACCAGACAACCTGCCTCCCGAGTGCCAAAATGCCAAAATGCCTGGAATGGCTCCGCTTACTTCTCTCATCCTGCCTCGCCCACCAGTCCATCCCCAAGATATGGCGCAAACCAACCATCATCGCCTTACCCAAGCAAAACAAGCCCTTAGACAACCCCAAGAATTACAGACTAATCTCTCTCCTCTGCATCCCCTTAAGGCTACTCGAAAGACTCCTCCTAGCCCGGCTGGAACCAATCGTCGACCCCCAACTTCCTGACGAGCAAGCAGGTTTCCGCCGCGGTCGCAGCACTGTCCAACAAGTAGTCTTGCTCACCAATGACATCGAGATCAGTTTTGAATGAGGCCACAAGGCTGGTGCCATTCTGGTCGACATAACTGCAGCCTATGACACCGTGTGGCACCAGGCACTCACCCTTAAACTCCTCCAGATGGTACCAGACCGCCACCTAGTAGGATTCATAACCAACATCCTATCTAACCGCAGCTTTGTCCTGAAGACCAGCGACGGACAGTCCAGTCGCCCCCGACGTCTCAAAAACAGACTCCCCCAAGGTTCAGCCATGGCACCAACGCTCTTCAACATTTACATCAGTGATATGCCCAAGACTGCCGCACGACACTACGGCTACGCAGACGACCTTGCTCTCTTTCACTCGGAAAATATTTTGTCAAAAGTTGAAGACGTCCTAACATCTGACATGACCAAGATCGCGAACTACCTGAAGACCTGGAGACTAAAGCTGAGCGCTGCAAAAACAACTGCAACTGCCTTCCACCTCAACACCAACGAAGCAAACCGCCAGCTCACAGTCAAAGTCAACGGGAACCCACTGCCCTACATCCCCTCCCCCAGCATACCTTGGAGTAAAGCTAGACAGACAGCTGACCTTCAAACCACACCTAGACTCACGCCAAGCCAAAGTGTCATCTGGGAACAACCTACTCCGCCGCCTTGCGGGCACCACCTGGGGTGCTAAAACTCCCACGCTTCGTACTGACGCCCTCGCACTAGTCTACAGTGCTGCCGAATATGCCCCCCCTGCATGGTGTCGCAGCTCACATACACCCAAATTGGATACCACCCTAAACGAGACTATGAGGATCATCACAGGATGCATCAGACCCACACCAACAGATCTCTTACCAGTGCTCGCTGGTATCGCACCCCCGCCCTCCGCAAAGAACACTATACTCAACAACTAGTAAACAAGGCCCTCCAAGACCGTACACACCCTCTACACCATACCACCCAGAACACACAACCGGACCTCCAACGCCTACGCTCACGCAGACCGTTCAGTCGCCATGCCGACACCTTGCGGGAAGGTACCCACAACACCCTCACCGCATGGAAGGACAGCTGGTAGCATACCCCCAGACCCCCTTAATTCACAGTGACCTCAAACACAAAACTACCCCCAGGCGCGGATCTACCCCGAAAGGATTGGGTCACCCTCAACAGGCCGACACAGGGGTCGGCAGATTTAACGCCAACAGGCACCGATGGAGACTCAGACCTTCTCCGGCTTGCACGTGTGGAGCACCCGAGCACACTGCCTCCCACATTAATGAAGAGTGCCCAATCCTTCGCCCACCTGGCCTCCCAAACCCAGATTTAAACAACTTGGACCCCGATACTGTTAATTGTCTACACAACTTGCGTGATGTTGCGTAGAAGCTGCGCTGCCTTATACGCAAGAAGAAGAAGAATTTCCAACCCATTCACATTATGGCAAATTGCAGCAAATCGTTATTTCCGATTTGCGGGCTCTAGATCTGGCTTGTCAAAAATATCCATATTCAGAATTAGCACTTGAACAATAACGACTTCCCCGACTCCAGATTAAAGTGATACAAGTAAAGTGTCTAACTCCACGAAAAATACTTGGAGCTTCCTTGTTTCTCTTCTGCCGTGTTGTTTAGCTTATGGTAAGAGAAGAATAAAAAAGGGTTAGATTTTTTCAAATGTCCCTTTAGTATGAAGATATTTATCATTGAAAATAATTATTTCAAAAGCGTTGCTAGCGCTTTTGATAAAAAGTACAATTGCCGTAGCTGAACACGTCCGGCCAGCGCGCGTGGGAAACCTTCCCGACCCGACTGTTGAGCCGAGCGCGCGCAAATTCCATGAATTCCGTACCGTCTGTATACACGGGTGCGGATATCGTCAAGATCAAACGGATGATTATTACTGCGACAAATCTACGGCAGGCCATCAGTATTCGATGATAAAATATGAACTCAATATTCGTTTTTTTCAATAGGTAAACAGTGTTCGTTTTTTTTCAAACTTTCACAAATCTTTCAATTGTATTTTACAATGATATTGATATAGGATTAAAGTCTCAAATGTAATTTTGTGCAATATCTGACACTTTACAGGGATCACTTTAATAATGTGTACATGTGAAAAATGTTAATTATGGATAATACATAAGCATTGATATTATACAATAACAATTAGCATTAACGTGTAGTAAAATTGTCTAAACACAAGACAGCAATAATAATTGCACATTTCCCGCACACAATTTCAGATAGTAGTTTTGTATGATGGATCGCATCTTAGCAGTATCAATACATTTTACTTTTTAGAAGAAGAACTGAAACCGGTAAAATGGCATTCTTGAACAAAGCGTAATCAATGGCATTTTGGAATTTACGAGTTCATTTTGTTTTTTGGAATACAGGTGTATATGGTTTACATGGCACTGATCGACGTGGGCGATTTATATGCGTTTATTTTAATATTGCAAGGAATACTCAAATGTTTCGATTAAAATGTAAACTAAGTTTGAGTAAAATTTAAAGTCCTTCCCTTGCCAAATTGTTACATTGGGCGGCACATATCTCCAATTCATTATCACTAGGCCGCATGTCTACTATACGTAGTGGAAGCTACATACAGGGGGCTAGTCCTTTCTCTTTTCCATTCTATAAATGCCGAGCGTCTGGCTAGAAGGCAGAATGTACCATTTTTAAAGTCTTTGGTATGACCCGGTCATAAACTAAACCAAGATGTTATTGTCAAGGGAAGCCAAAACAATACGTTTCTTAGACATTCCTCACGACGAAATAAGCTTTAAGTCACCTCTTGTTCCTTCATACGACCTCTGTGTGTTCCAACGATGATGATTGGTGGCGAGTGGTTTTCGCTCCCTTTATCGACAATAGAGGGCGGGCGAGCGTGGGTAACGATAGAGGACAACCAAAAGTTGATGAACTGTAGACGCGTAAGATCATTTTGAGAAGCGCCTCTCACCTAAAAAAGAACATCCCAACAGGTGTACTTTTAAAACTGTTCTAAATTTAGTAAGAATTGATTGCACAGCTATTTAAGCGTACGTCGCGTTGCCATATTGAGGGTATTACGGCAAAGAGCATAAAAGAGGGTTAAATTATCAACATTTAATAGAGTCTGGAAACGTGGCCTAAGATCGTCTAAGGCGTATGGTAACAATGCATATACGACTGGTATGAAATCTACCTAATTTCTCTAGCTCAGGCACTATACAGGGTGGCCCCCCAAAAAAAACGGAACGGGGCACTTCCCAAATTATAGTAACAAATGTATTGTGTCCATCGGTTAGGGTGTCTTTTCAAATGAACAACGATACCAAGAACAGTCAATTTGGTCGTGTAGTTTTTGTTTTAGGGCGCTGTGAGTTACACCATGTCAGGTTCTCTTTTTTGTCATTTTTTACCGAGCCAGTGCTTGATAGATCGCATGTACTGCCTTTCATATCGTCCAACGAGGCGCGCCATTGTTAGTGTGCACTCAGCCGTGTGCCGAGAGAATGGGCGTGTTCGTTGAATGGTATTACGGGCAGGGAGTGCAATTTAACTGGCATTGACTAGGTACAAATTGACAAAAATAGGCACCTGACATGGTCGCACTCACAGCGTCCTAAAACAAAAACTACACGACAAAAATTACTGTTCTTGGTATCGTTTTTTATTTAAAAAGACACCCTATCAAATGGACATAAATATGTTGGTACTATATTTTGGGAAGTGCCCCGTTCCGTTTTCTTTGGGCCACCCTGTATAGGACTACAGGAAAATGGCATCTGCATAATTTACATAAGTAGCCTGTCCAAATCTGTCATGCATGTACATATGAGTGTCAAATCAATAAAGGTAAAGAGTACGTGACAAGATTTTTGTTTTCACAAGGAGGCGGTAAGGACAAAAGAGTTTATTGTATTTTCTCCTTCTTTTACATGTTCATGGTACTTTAGAAACTTATGTGCATGGTACAAAATAATAGTTAATTGTATATTATGCTTGCATAGTCTATTTAAAAATTCTGTTTAACAAAGAGATGCACGAATTTTACAAATCGAAAGTAAAGAACAGAACACATGGTTTGAAGATGCTTTACATGTAACGCCCTCGTACAAAATTATTATGTATTATACCTATTTTATAATCGTAGGCCCACTAGACATTCCTGTACGACCGACATTCAACCTTCAAAACGATTTTTTTTATTCAATTTGTCTTCCGAGGCTCCGACAATGTTAAAAAGTACCTTTAAAGAGCCTAAACGATATAAGGAGCAAATAAGTTTGACAAACGCTCCAGAGTAAGGACATATTGAGCATGTTCAGTGCCAAGCTCGCATTTTTTTAAATTACCTCTTGGTCATGTTGGTCACTGTGTTTACTATCAGAGATTTCACGCTCATCCAAATCAAGGCTCAGGTTAAACACAACAACGTAGATGGCTCTCCATGTGAGAAATACCTATTGGAGAGATTACATGCATGTAAAATGATAATTCACGAGGTCGGAAAAAAGGAAATTCTCGATGTAATGAAAAAACCCAGCGATCAAAAAGACACTGCCTTCATGTCGATATTAAAACTCGAAAATACATGCATACTCTTGCTAGTGTTTTATCGGTGTCACGGGAGGGTGATATTTTGATGCCATTTTTGAAGTAATAGAAAATGGGTTTATGTTCTCGCCGAAAGAGGGCGTACAACCTAGAAAGTAATGGGTAGCCGAAGCATTTTAGCGCGAGTTTTGATTTCCTTTCTATTGATAGGCAAATGAACAACGCCCCAATTTAGATGCCACGTACTGTTCTTGGGTTGATTCGCAATGCAGCGATCGGTATAGCGATCACTTTACGTTGAATTTTGTTGGTGAGCGGACGTGGGTTTTTTTAAGCTTCATCTTTAGTTTTAATAATTTTCCCAACTCTTTGCCAAGCCAGAATGGATGTTTGTTTGAGTTAGGGTGTTCTACCATCAATCAGTGTGCTATTTTACACTAGTATTTGTCGACATGACTGAAGCTGTTTTGTTAGCATTATGTGTCTGTAGGTTCAGAAGACTTTACATTTTGTGCTCAATGAATTAAATAGCATAATGCTCATGGCAAAGTGGTTGCCGACATTGTGGTAGTAATGTTTAAGACATAAATTGTTATTATAATAAATTATACGAGATGCCTTAATTGCAATTATATGCCTTGATTGATATCTTGTTTGAACGTTAATTCGAAGTAGCAGGCAGGTTTTATCATGAGAATATGCCTGCATATTATCTTTAGGGTTCCGTCGTCGGGCAAGCAGCCATCCGGGAGAAGCCACGTGTACGGAGGCGACATCAGCGCCGAACGTCGACGTCGTGGAGGACCGCCAGCCAAGTAGGGCGTGGTCATCGTCAGTCGCACGTCAACCGGAGGAGTCGTCGCACTCGCGAATCGCGTGACGCATCCGCTGGGCCCCAACGCATCAGGTTTCTTTATTTAAACAAACCATTAACTATCCGCAATTAATGAACACTAAATCACTAGTTACACTTTACTATTCTCGAACTCTACTACTTCTCGCAGCAACGAATTGTGTAGGTCTATGTAGTAGTGTTTTGCATTGATGCTATTTTGTCAATGATTCCTTGTATTTGCTATTACCTTATATTTGCCAGGTTTAATTCACTTGAATGCCGTGGGCATGATGTTTGATTATATAATTTTTGGTTAATAAACTTTATCTTATACTTCTATCGTTTTTGCTTGTCTTCAGTTTTCTGTAAAGCGTACAGTTTTTTATGTTTACCTTCTAGAGTATTAATTCAGGCAAAGGGGAACCCTGGGCCCTGACAATCGGACAATCGTACCGCAGCAACATAGGGGGTGTCACTCTGCCACAGTGAACGCGATTTTTAAAGACCGGAATCGATGTTTCTCTACGTCATTAAACGTCACAGAATTGCATTGTGGGATACTAGGAGAAGTAACATGAACCAATTACAGAGCAGTTCATAGTGTCGTCATCGGATAGAGGTCAAGAAACAAGTTCATATGCATACGTTATCATGGATCCAATTATGGCCAAAACTACTATCTCGGCACAATTGGTGAAATATTGTGTCGCCAGTGATCCTGCTCTCCTAGTGAAGAGATTTAACTTTACACCAGCAACATTTTCCTTTTATTTCATAATGAGGGTCCTTCTCGTAAGAGTTATCATAACGTTAGAGCGATTTAAAATGAAATAAGCAAATGACAGGCGTTAGAATATGGCCGAGTTACCTAAAACCCCATGTCGCCAAAGCAAACTTATTCAGTTTTCTTTTTCAGTTTGGTACAACTATAAGAGTACATGGAAGCAGAACAAGTGCGGTTTCATTACAGCAGCACAGCGTTCCATACAATGTAATAACAGTTTTGATGATCCCACTTCATTTAAAATTGTAATGCCCATTGGAAATGTGTCGCCAAATCTACTGAAACATACGTTACTGTTATTATACTGTGGCGGCTTGTCATAGCTGATGGAATGTAAACTCGGCGTGCCATAGGCACGAGATCTTTGGAAGTTAACATGGCTTAAAATTACAAACATCACGGCTTTTCTTGTCTAGTTTATTTGGTCTTTTGCGAGGAACTCGGGAGAGTGTACTAGTTATGGAGTGTCGTACCATCAACTCATAACAATACTCAATAATTTGATATGATTAGATGCTGATTAGTACAATTATAGTGTATTTCTAACCATGAGAACATTGCACACAAGTAAAAACATGTTTGAACATCAAGATACAAAACAAATTTGACTGGGAACATATGAAACAGACAGCATAAAAAGGTAGATTTAAGAGGTGTAACATACGTTACTACGATTTCAAATTATAGGTAACCACTGTAATATGAACGACTATTCTGGAGACAAGGCCAATGAAGTAGATCGCTATTACAAGAAAATGAAAACTAGGTTCAACAAAATGTTGTCAATTTAACCGATTTAATGCAAAGGTGTAACTTATACGTGATATAACATACGTTACCATGCATTCCTAATTGTGTATATAATATAATATATTACTAATTCAAACATATAGAGAAACTGACCAGAAATATATTGTGATTAAAAGAAGGCAAAGAAAATGGGATTCCAACGGGATTCGAACCCGAGACCTCCGGATTCCTAGACCGGTGCTCTTCCGACTGAACTATAGAAAACCCTAGACGGTGCTCGTCCCTGAAACCTCATTATACATTTATATGTAGCTCCATCTTTACGTTGATATTGAACAAGTTCTTCATTGTAGGCATTATTTATATGAAATCTAACATATACTTGCAATCATTTACATGAAGTATGATTGATATATTATATACATTGAAAAAAGATAGACGTCACTGCGGGTTGATTTTTTATTTTAAAATTGATGTAAATAAATTATATTTATATCACACATTATATAAGTAATTAATTTGTGACGAGTTTACAGTGCTTTGGTTTGGAACAGATTATTGCTTATTCAATTTCGCAAGACTAACTTTACAGAAACATTGATTGCTTACCTATAGCAAAATGTGCAACTCACCATATTCATACAAACGTTAGTATTGATACTAATTATGCAGGTATTATATTGACTGATCTACCAGACTATTTCCCTGTACATCGTGACTATAATGTGCTTTATTTAGAAGTATGAATTTTAGGAAAACGTTAGGACGATTATTGTAAGTAAGAGATATTGAAATGTTAGTAAAGTTAAGTTTATTGGCGACCTTGTTGATGCATCTTTGCAAGAAATATATGACTTTAGAGAGACATTATATTATGGTCATGAATGTCGTTAGTTTAAAAAACATGAGGGCAACTCGGGTACAACATGGCCAATCGTTCATGAATTGGTTTGTAAACAACGTCAGACTAGTAAAATTGTAGATAAATTGCAAAGAGTTCAAGAATATAAAGAACCACAGGAAATAGTCGTTATTGGAGTATCAGTAATAGTCATAGTTATAAGGAATACTTAGGAGAACCTTTTTGAAATTGGTTTGGATTTGACACTATTATTTTAGTCATGCTAAGGTTGAAAATGTGGTTTTGATTGGAAAAAAGTCATGTGGTAATGAAAATATCACTGTTACTCGTTTGAAAGATGGTGTGTACTATGTGTCGCAACCACTCTCGTATAAGTATATTGGGCACTTTAACGGTATATATATTATCATGGTAATCATGTGTCCATTCATTTGTCTATGTTGCTTCCCTACATATCATCACCTACTGGGTCCTCACCCTTTCCACTCTCTCCTTTGATCTCGCCTATCGTATTCATCCGATCCTGCAACACACTTCACTTCACTTTCTTTGTACTAATCCTCTCGCTCCCATCCCCTACACTCATAATCCCCTCTATTGTTCCTCCCCTCTCAATGCCCCAGTGCACTCCCACACCTCATCAACTGTCTTTTGTTCACATGTCTCTTTCCATTTCTTGATTTATTTCTTTGATCCTCCCTACCTCTATTCTTCTCTAAGCCTTACACTCTCATCACATTTTCTTTGACTGCAGCCACTTAAGGAGCCACCCATGCCTGTTTTCACCTGATTGGTCAAGCAGTCCTGACACTCACCCACTCACAGTTGCTTTCATTGTTTTGTGTCTCCGCCTCCTTTCCTCTTTCCAGCCCCCCTTCCATACATGTGTTTATGTTGGTATATATTCTGTGTTTTTTCTGTAGTTACTGTCATTTGTGCCCTGACGAAGATTCTGCTAGGATCGAAAGCTAGGCTGTATACGACTCTCTAATCATGTATTTAATTACATTTATCTATATATGATGTTAAGTATTGGGAAGTGCGCCTATGACATGTATGATATCAATGAACACAATAATAATTTAGCAAAAAAGGCTTTGAGAGCAATTACTTTTGATAATAGAATGGGTTCATCAACAACTTTTATTTGTTTAAAGTTGTTTGTTAGATATTTACCACAACACTCAATGAATGAATATAATTTGTTTTGGGAAATCCTTACAGTACAAGTTAAAAAGCGGGGAAATATTTTGGTCATGTGAAATCAGATCAATTGTTTTGCGACGTTTAACATACGTTCAACAGACGTTCTCTGTCTAATTCATGTCATGTCATTACATTGATATGACATTGTTTATACATTTTTCATCATGGAATGTGCATTACATCCGAATATGGGGCAAAGTCAAAGATGAAATGTAGCAAAATGCATGGATATTGTCAACAGTTTACCCTCCTTTTGAAAATGGTCTGAGTGATGTCGAGGCGGTCATGCATGAGTGTCAATGATGTATTATCCTTTTATTTGGAGGATGAAATGTGTCTGTTTGATTTGAGGTGGTGCAATAACAGAGCAGCAACTTAATTTTGGGGAACGCCGGCTTCGAGTTGGCTGACTGCGCGGGCCTTTTGGACATTCGATAAACGTGGCATCTTTAACTTGGACAAAGTTAATGACCACTCAGTAAAAATAAGAACTGACCAAACCCAAACATCATTGAAAGCATTTTTCTATTATCCAAACAACATAAGATGTCATTATTGTATTCATGACCAATTCAAAATATTCCATCCTCCAGAGTAAAGACAATATTCCATTAATAAACATTCATGCATGATCGCCTCAACATCATTCAAAACACCACTTATTCTCCCAATGACATGACAAATTACTGTTGACAATATCCATGCAGTTTGCAACATTCAACTTTTGACTTTGCCCAATATTTGGATGTAATGCACATTCCATGATATTCAAAAGTATTTAAAGCAATTGTCATATCAATGTAAAGGGGAGACAACAAGCTTCCAAATGATAAAACATATATAAAAGGTTATAAAGTATATAGGTAAATTTATGATTGGAGTAAAAATGTACAGAAATCAACGAAATGAAAAAAAAAATCGGGGAAAAAACTCCGGTGATACTTCGGCCATAGGTCTTTGTCAAACTGACTGATTTGAATTCATAATTGCATCATAAAAGAAGAAAAGGCGTCTCCAAGGACGCCAAATTGTAATAGCGCGCAAAACGCAGCAAAAAAGTATAAGTTACAAAGAGGGAGATTGGGAAAGAGGGGGGGGGGGGGGGGGGGGTGTTACAGAAAATGGGAGGGGAGGGGAAGAGAGGGAAAGAAGGACAGAGGGGGAAACTAATTAATCGGGAACGAATAGAATGTAACATTTAGTGCATTTGGTTGTATGCACCCCAGGTGGAAGATCATGTTCTCCTCCTTCCTCTCCCTCTCGTCATCCGTCCTGAAACCGGCCATCAGTCCTGAAATGTCGAAGTCGGCGATAACATGGCCAGCAGCGTTAAAGTGCTTGGCGACCGGGAATCCGTCCATGTCGAGCCGAATGGACCTTGGGTGCTCGGTAGTTCTGTCGGCCAGTCGTCTCTTGGTTTCACCCAAGTAGATCTTTGAGCACCTTTTGCAGCGAATAACGTAGATTACACTGGATGTGCTGTAATACTCGCCATGATGACGAAGGCCCCTCCTTTGGTACTTACGCTGGAACACGTGCAAGTACGTTACCAACACGACGACCCTGGAGGGGCCTTCGTCATCATGGCAAGTATCACTGCCATCACATTGACTTCTATCAGTGTAATCTACGCCATTCGCTGCAAAAGGGGCTCACAGATCTACGTGGGTGAAACCAAGAGACGACTGGCCGACAAAACCACCGAGCACCAGGTCCATTTTGCTAAAAATGGACGGATTCCCGATCGCCTAACACTTTAACGCTGCTGGCCATAACATCGCCGACTTCGAAATTTTGGGGCTGGTGGCCGGTTTCAGGACGGATGACGAGAGGAAGAGGAAGGAGGAGAACATTATCTACCACCTAGGGTGCGAACAGCCAAATGGACTGAATGTTACATTCTATTCGTTCCCGATTAATTAATTTCTCTCTCTTCTCACCCCTCCCCTTTTCTCTAACCCCCCCCCCCCCCCTCCTTCCAGGCCTATCTACCCGTTTATGACAGTTTTGTTTTTGTTTGCGCTTTGCTCGCTATTACAATTTGTCGTCCTTGGAGACGCCTTTTGTTTTTGTTGATGCAATTATGAATTAAAATTAGTCAGTTTGACAAAGCCAAATGGCCAACATTTCACCGGCATTTTTTTTTCCTACGGAGTATTTTATTTAATTTCGTTTTTTTCTATAAAGTATTATGATTATAAACGCTCAAACTTGAATTGCGGCACTTTTTGTGAGGGGTTTATTTACAGCGATCCATTAAATTTGCAAAATTCAACCAAAATCACTTGGAGATTTCACACTTCTCTCGTAACTTGTTGTTAGCCTTATGGTAACAAAAATTCAAATGGGTTTTGACTTTTCATGTCTCTCTAATTAGAGAGATATTTAAGATTGAATTTGAAAGCGTCTATAGACACTATCGACCGTAGTCAAGATTATCTGAATTTGGAAACTTAATCGTTCAAAGTTTCCTTATTCGGATATTTCACGCGACCGCACAGGATCAAATCAGACATTGAATTTCTCTGTTTTTACTTGGTAAACATTAGTTCTTTTTTATGGAAATCTTAAATATAATTTTGAAGTATCTTACATTGGTACATGTTTGAAGTCTCAACTATTACTTTGGAAAGACAAAATGTAGAGTTAATGGATAACTTTAAAGGGCACCACCACCTACAAATAATATTCTTATCAATGAAAGGTAAATATATGTTTTCCCATCCATTTTCAAACTATATTGTCAATAAAATTCATACAATGCTTACTTAAATTTCGTCCCGAGAAGTCAGAAAACTGCAATTGCTACATTCGATTTAGTCATTTACCATTCTAACTGGTCAATGGTAATTCAAATTCAATTAAATTCGTCCCGACTGTTTATAAAACGCACAGTGTGAAGTTCGAATTCGTCATTGATCATTCGATTTCAAGACTTAGTCGTTCAAATTCGTTATGTAGTCCGGCTGCACTGGTTCATATGCATTTTTCCTATTGTAGCTCATACAATTAATTTAAAAATGAATAACTTCAATAATTAGTGTTTCCCAAACGATAAACTGATCACAAAACAATTAATTTCGATATTGCAATTAAAAGAAAAATGATAATTGACCAAAAGTGCGTCATTGGAGACACATTTGCATATCAAATATTATTCTAAATACAAAAACTGTTATATAGATTATAAACTAAAATTGTGTGAATTCTGGGACACAGAACAAACATAGACATAATACAAAGGAAAACAAATAATAAGGATAATGAAACAAAATATCAAGCACAGCTTTCTATATTGTTTGACGAATTTGAATGGGAAATAACGAAATCGAATACACAATGACAAAAAAGATCATCACTTTGTACACTGGCAGGAGCGATCGGACGAAAATGAATAAGCTTGGACTAAATTGATCGGTGCAATGACGAAATCGAACATTACATATACGCCAGTAAGACTTTTCGGACGAAATTGAAGTTAACAATTAATGAAATTGAATGGCGATTGTTTGAAAATGGATGGGACAACCTATAATAATAATTATTATTATTTGATTTACATAGCGCAGCTACTATAAATATACTCTTCTACGCTTTCCATAATTATTATTATTACCCATGGTCATCAGGTACATTTCAAACCCACACAATGGTATTGCATACTTACCTTTTTAGTATAGGTTTTCCCATCCATTTGAACACTTATCTCATTCAATTTCATAAATTTGTACTTCAATTTCGTCCCGAGAATCCGTAAATGCCAACTTCAATTTTGTCAATTATCAATTTTATTCGTCATTTGTCAATCAATTTCAAACACTTCGCATTCGAAACCGTAAATTGTCATTGGAATTCGTCTCCACTGCTGAGCGAGTGGTAAGTGTTAAGATCAAATTTTTCTTTGTTCAAACGATTTCTTGATTTTTTTAAAAATTCAAATTCGTCACATAGTATAGCCCAATATTCCTGTCTGTGCCATGAATATGTAAATAGTAGGTGGGTATGTGTGCGTGTGTGCGTGTACATATTATTAAATATTGTTTTATATTATTTCTATGTATGTCTCGAAAAAATGCGTGTTGGTGTGCATGTGTGAAAATGTATTTGTGTGTTTGTGTGTGTGTGCATTTGTTTTCAAGTGTATACATGTGTATGTTACCCCCTAAATGATCAATGTTACAATTCAACAATCGTAAATACATGGGACGAATTTAAATCGAATTTTAATAAAAATTGATTTCAAATTGACGAAATTGCTTTCGCTTCTTTGTGTTCAGCAACTGTATTCAACGAATTCGATTTGCAATTGACGAACATGTGTGACAAAATAAATGACTAAATTGTGTGTTCTTTTTGTTTAGTTGACCGACAAAAGACGAAATTGAAGTTCGGATCTCCGCTCAGGTGGTTCCTCGGGGCGAATTTGAAGTACAAGTTAATGAAATTAAATGACAAAAGTGTTAAAATGGACGGGAAAACCTATAGTTACCTCCACCGAGTTCAGCAAAATAGGTTTCCAGAAATATTAAATAATTTGACAACGCATCACCATACTAAAGCATGTGGTCAAGGGGTCTGCAGACAAGGACTACTTTTTGTCTAGGCCGAACGCATTGTCCGTGGTTCTATTGTCTCCTAACGTACGCGCAAATATAATTGACGCACTCGCACACGTTTGGCGCATAATACGGAACCATGAGGGGTATATAATGGTTCCGTAAATGGTTAAGTGGTGGTAATTAATTGTATTGTTTACACAATTAATTACACAACCCTTTGCCAAATGTTGGGCCTATTTTATATCACACAAAGGTACCATAACATATAAGTATGTGTTGCCTTTTCCCTGGTGGTCACCTTTAAACCTAGTTGTGGATTGATGATTGTGATTTGTTATGCAGGGTCAAATATACATTTTAGAAAAGTACAAATTATGGTACATTAACAAAGTTGACAACAAGACGTTAACTACGTCTACAAAATTCAGACACGGTGCCGAAACGAACATCAAGTCATACACATTCGCAGTAATACGTAATTTGTCCAAACTAAAAGCGAACAGAAATTACACGTACATATATGCATAATGGTAAAATTGGTCACATATTACCTGGTGTGTTACGTAATAAAGTTCTTGTCCGGCAAAATCCCAAATATGAATGGAAATGCTATCGTCCTTTTCATCTGTATTAATGGAACTTGTCGGGTCTGTCTTTCCTGCTGCCTTTTCTCTTACTAGTTTGTCCACAACTGGATCTATGTACGATTAATTTTAGCATGTTTTACTTGTTAAAAGAAATTGTTATAGATATTGTTAGATACTATTATAACAAATACACAAATCATCAAAATGTAAACAGAATGTGAGTATCAAGTGTAAATTGAAATTATTATACGCCATTATTGAAATAAATATATCTCGAAATTTGTTCTGGTAAATTAAAACAACAATTAATACAAATATCTGTTTAAATTCGCGTCGAATAATATATGTTTTAGCATTAGATAGAACAAATACGTCAGTTAATTGCTATTTCATAATGCACATTTAATAATTAATTATACTCTTTATAACTAAATTAGATAATATGTATACGAGTTAAACCCACCATAAGCTTGGTCTTCAACTACAACTTCCATCTCATCTAGCTCAGATTTATCCTGCAAAATGTAATCAACCAAAACGAACAGAAAATAATTATTTACTTTAAAATGTCTGGTAATTACATGGAGCTCTATCATATTAACTATCTAAAAGATCATGATATAGATTTCTTACGCCATAATATATGAGAGAAATGTAATAGAGACAGATCGTTTTCATTGATCTGCATAAAAGGAAAAACAAACTTGTCTATTGGCTAGAAACATATTCCTATGGCAAATACACTTGTCTGTGTCCAAATACTCATGAAGGATTATTTCAAATAATTTTGAGTTATACATTTTGGACGATATTTCGGAAACGCATATTTGACTGATGGTTGGTGGCATTGAATATCCAAACTTATTTATTCATAATATAAAATATTTATTTTCATGTGTTGATTCCCTTTAGGTAATGTTGTCAACATGTGTAAAAAGTGATGAATGGTTGAGAAAATTTGTATTTTGTTATAAAAAATGACCACTGGTTATTGTGTAAACATTTCATGTTAAATGGACGTTATATGGCCGAGTATTGAGCAAAAGTAAAACAGTCAAACCTGCTAATGCGACCACCTGTCTATAGCGACCACCTTCTCATAACAACCGCTCTCCGGTCCCCCCTGACAAATCATGTGTTAAGCGACCTGCGTAATACGACCACCTGCCTAACGCGACCAGCGACCACCCTATTTGGGTCCCGACGCACGTATAAACCTGTGTATAGCGACCAAAAATTGGCGCTAATGAGCGACCAAGGCATCGACTCGGTTGCCTCTGCTCGCTTAAGGCTCCAATTCTGATCATGCCATTGCATACAATATACTTTTGAAATCACAACAAACTTCAGACAGACGCTTCATTACCGACATGCAAATACTTCTGCGTCGAACAAAGGCACTTCACTCAACATCACAACTGATTAACTGAATATCATCTACCAAATATTTTAATCGCCGAGGCGGGGTGTTTCCCCTGTGCTTATTACTCTTTTTATTGATAATCCGTGCGCTTGTTACGACCAATGATCTTGACCTCATAATTCTATATAGAAAACTACACACGCTCATATAAAAGTGCAGCTGATTCTCTCAAGTCTCATGATGAGCAAATGAATTAAATAAATGTTAATTTTACTTAAAAATAAAATACAAATATTTAATATTATTTTAAAAATTCAGCTTTTGCTGTGGTTTTACATGCAACAAATACTAAATAGAACTATCGACGCGTGCGTGTACAGATGCCAATTAATTACACATGTGCATACAGGCACAATATATGCGACCAGACATTAAAAATGGCCGCCAACTTGTCTAATGCGACCACCTGTCTATAGCGGCCACTTTTCGCCGGTCCCTTGAGTGGTCGCTATAGACAGGTTTGACTGTATTCACCAACTCATTGCACTGAATTTGTACACGGTTACGACTAAACTGTGGATAGTTTAACATCTGAACACTTCAATCGTAAAAAATATTTTTAATAATCAAAGGGAAATTCGAAATACCGAAACATGTCCCATGCTTCTATTGTTAATACGAATACAATAAGATATGAAGGAACCGTTTGAATTCCGATTGGATTCTGTGGATTTGGACAATTTTACTAGATCACTTTAAATGGCTTTAGCCCTCAGATAGCAAGGTCAAGTCTAGTTACAATACTAATTAATATATTGGCACTATTGATATGTTCAAAAATACACACATTAAATTAAGTGCACAATACATGATATAGATACTTGACTTTGAACTAAGCATATATCAATTTATATGAATGTAGGGCATAATCTACAATAACACAGACAGTTGGATTCTTGCAGTAAAGATGCAAGGCTAACATAAACGTAAAATGAGGATACATTGGCATGACGAAATCCACTACGGCTGTCCCGAATACTAACCACGCTGACCTGCTAACATTGAAGAACACGCCCTAAACAGAGCGTGTAAAAAAAAAAGGTAATCGAAGTTCAGAGGTCAATTTCTTCAAAATTAGATATGTTTTCCGAGTTAACAATGTCACACATCGCTGAGTTCTTTGCCGTTGAAGATGACAGGTGCAAAACCCACTTTTTACAAGTTTGGGCTTATGAATAGATTCTTGAAATGAGTGGTGTCTCATAACTCTTCGGGATTAGTTATCATTTTCGGCCTGAAACATCCACTTCGTGTCAACTTGTGGCCCTGCAAATCATCCGGATCACGGGGAGATGTAAACACCTTGTTCTTAAAATATCCAAACAAAAAATATCCAACAAAAAATATTCAGATGACCTTGGTGGCCATTCTATCTAATTTGTTATTGCAATGACCCTTTCTCCACTGCCAGAGCTCCCCGACAAGGTGGTTGGTTTGGGCACTGCCTGAATTTGTCTAAATACTTATCGCACCTGTTGCCTAATGTGTTCCTCCGACTGAGGTATCATCTAAATGTACATGTTCCCAGTTAATGTTTACTTATTTGAAGAAAAATGGCCCAATCACTTGACCTTCCTCAAAGTTTCTAATCCAAGTCGTCAATTTTTAACGAATAATATCAACCTAGGCATTTAATTCTGGTGGATGTCAGGCAAGCGCATATTCATGTTTAAGTAAAATGTACCTAAACATGCATCATATCGGTTAATGTATTCAGCTTAACGATTTATTAACTCACAAACCCAACACAAATTGTTAAAATCAATGTTTTCATTAAAGTGTGGCACCATTGTTGTACTTTCAAGCTTTCATTCATTAGCCCAAACTTGCAAAAAGTGTGTTTTGGACGTGTCACCTTCAACAACAGAGAACTCAGCGATGCGTGACATTACTGATTCCGGAAAGGTGTCAGATTAAAGATGAATAACTACTCTTTACATATATGTCTGGTTTACATTATGAGAATGTTTCATTTTGAAATGATTGACCTTTGAACTTCGATTACCTTTTTTTTTTTAAACACCCTGTTGTATAGTAAAAAGAGAGGGAACTCGCAATCGAGAAGAAATCGAGCGGCGAATCGGCGGTTTGAAACATGAACATTCAATGACGTTATATGTGTACAATGACAATGTGCTCGTGACTAATGGCTCCTTGTATCCGATCAGCGTTCCAGATTTAAATTTCTTCGTTCATCTTTCGCTTGGTATTTAGAGGATGTACCTTAAATTAATACTTAGGAATTGTTTATGTAAATCTAACCTGCACTTCTGCCAAGCTCCGTACAATAGCATCGGCCATTCCGTGATCATATTCATCTATCAAAATAAATTGTCACAAATGATAAAAAGGTACTTGGTGACTTCGTCCATGTACATAATGTTGACAGAATACACACTAAGAAATACAGGTACACTTAGAATGCAAAACGCTGCTACAACAGCAGTACCCTTAGGGGTGCATTCCCAACATTTTGGTCTTGTAGCAGCGTGTTGTACTCTCAAGGGTGCAAACTTGAAAATGTATTTCTAAGTATGTACATAAATTATAACGTTTAATGCAAAATAATTAATTTGTTCAAACACAGGGGGCACGTGCCCCCCCCCCCCCCCAATCGTTTTGAGAAAAAAAGATGTCGAACGACCCAACATTAAGCCAAATGTGTCTATGGCATTCTTTATTATCATGTTTTATTCAATGTGTGAAGATAATGAT